>JARFOD010032509.1:0-10555 GCA_031763545.1 Mopalia muscosa
GCTCTACTCTCCCCGCCCCCCCCCCCCCCCCATTCTGTTAAAAGAGAGGAGATTATCCAGCCATGTATAGGTAATGAAAACAAAGTATAAAGTATTAATAATACAAACGTTACTGGAACGTTTTTATTGATAAAATAAATATTAAAACAATTGCGACCTAGGGTTACTGATTTTTGTTGGTAGACATAATATAAAAACACACACAAACGAACTTACAAAAATGTAAATGACAAATATATTTATCGACACAACATTACAGGTAACCTATTTTTCAAGAGAGACACAACTGTTTTTGTGTGCATAAATGTCACTTCAATTATGCCGTCGACCATTCCAAAAAAGATTTATCTGAAGAAGGTGATACAGCTAATATTTGAACTTTGACATTTGTCTCATTTAAATAACTTAAAGCACAAGAAAACAGACAGATGCTACAGGATACGTACGTTACCATATACACAAGGTATGTATCGTCACCATGTGCTTTTGAGAAATCTATCAAAGCTTAGGACTATCAGATTCCAGCTTCTTCTCGCTCGGAAAATTGGTTGTCTGCTAACAGGAAGTCAACACCGAATGATGTAATGATGACGTAAACGCAAGTTACACCATGTGTAGCCACTGTTTCGTAGTTAACGGTAACGTATGTATCAGTTACATATATATGAATAAATCACTTATACTCAAGTTTCATTTAATTAAATTATGACATTAGTTTTTTAGTACTGAAGCTTTACATAACAGCTGCTCTCTGAATTTGTTTGATAAGGTTTCACTTAATATTTAGCCGTTTCGTTGACCAGCAACGTACGTATCGCAGTAAATTTACGACATGTGACCACATTATGATATGCGATATATATGGTCGATCAATAAAGCCATTTGTATTTTTATACTTATGTCAAATAACGAGATATTAATGGGGTTCTTATCCGGTATTGTCGCCCAGTTCATTGTATTCCCGATGGTCTAGTGGTAACGTATGGTGTACATCACGTATGCATTCACATTTCCGACTTCATCAGAGTTAGGTGATAATTTTTTTTAAATCGAACCAATTTGTATTTTCGAGACTCATCTACGGGTTGGTTGGGGTATTTGGTAACATTAAATAAATGGAACAGCTATCTCAATATCCAAGTGTTGTGCTTTTGTCTCGTTGTTAACAGCGAAGATCAAATGGCTTAAGTAACGTATGTATCGTTTTGGGCCATTATGCTGGATATTTAAGATATTTTGGTAAGGGCGATCAAGAATCTTAATACGGTACAAAGCCTGATCTGGACTATTCATATGGCTTTAAAGCCTTTAATGTCCCTGGTATTTCATTGGCTTCACTATTGGTTCCTCATAAATGAGAATGCACCAAATATGCTTTTACGTTTCTCTATCAAGGTCACATCAAGCTGTAGATGGGTAGAGCTGTGGATACAATTTTCGTGAATAAAACACACTTTAATTTAGGGGCAATATCAATTTCGCCTAGAATTAAGGCAAGCGCAATAACCCTTGAGCCGTTCACGACATAACCGCCCTAAACGCCACCAGAACAATTATGACTCCATCCAGAAATTTAGGGAGAAATTATAGTCTGTACAATTCAACCATATATATATAAGCAACCAAGGATTATCCCTGAAAATGATTTGTCCCTGTATATATATATATACAGCTTGATTAATCCAAGTTAAATAAAAACATCTGAATTCCAGGGATAATCCCAGAATTACGTTTTAGAGTACCGGTTTATAACTTGGTATATACATCAACTTAAAGCTATTACTACAAGTTTTACATCCATTGTCTAGTTATAATATACAATATACAGAGAAACTACGAACACAAAGTAAGTATATAGGCTTATAGCAATTTATCATAAGCGCCATTTAACTCAATCAGGATATATACCGCCAGGCTAGACTTTTTAGTTTATAGGATGGATATCCTTTTTTGACGTAAGAGTGGCAAGAAACATGTCCGAGGTGAACGAATAAAAGCCAATCATAAGAATTTCCAGAAATTAATCCCATTGACACAGGGATGTGAGCTAACTACAACCAATGAATCTCCTCGTCTTCTTAATAAGCTCTGATCGAGATAAATATCGACTTCTTCGCCGAATTAAGACAAACTCTCAGACATCTTAACAGTTGTAATTTAGGCCAATTGCCTGAATAATATATTGGTGAAACCAGAAATTCCCGGCCTTGGATTGGAGCCAACAATCATTTGAGTTCCATAACGTTAAAATTTATATCCCCAATACATAGATAATTCTTACGTCCTGGTCATTCGGTTAAAGAGGATTTTGAAATCATTCCAATTGAACAAAAGTAATAATTGTTTTCCCTCAGAGGAAGAAACGAAGCAGAAAATTTTAGCTGGAGGTGAAATTTAAAAAAAAATCGACAAGGAGAGCGCAATATAATTGATCTTTTTATCTAAAATAAATATACTATTTTGGAGTATACATTTTGCTACTCTAATTGACAGCATAGGTATTTCCAAAATAACGAAAATACAGCATAGGTATTTCTTTGTTTCTATAGTCATGAAGAAACTTGTTATTGACCAACAAGGCCATTAGAGTGTAGCATAAGGCGTACACAATATACTTTTAGTTTGCAAATACACCTGTATACCACGCAACTGGCTACCTGACATTAGGAATATAACTGCCTCAATAGAAGCAGAGACACTGTGCCTTTGATGCATTTATAATATCCCAATAATATCCCAATCAATCATCCTATATGTACTGAATGTATAGCCAGAAGTCTATTAACTAGAAGTATGCAACTGCCAGCATGATAGACAGGCTAACCGACATTGGGGACCGAGCCTGTTATAACGTATAATGTGACCTAACTCACAAGAAAACTCAGAAGAACGCAGCTTTAAAAATGATGCATAATCGGAAACTTCTGGCGTTCTTCGATCATAATGTTGTTAACTAAACGAAACGCTGTTACCCAGTGCAACATGTGTCTGTTAAATAGACAATATACGGCAACTTAATCGACCAATATTAAGCCAGTCGTCCGTACGAAAACAATAGCTATACGCAGTGGATACTCAGGGACGAAATTTTCCAGAGCTCCTCGATCATAGCTAAAAATACACGTGTCTAAAATATGACGTCACAGTTTCTTGTCGGCTACAATGCCATACACATCACTTTATGGCAGTAGCATACTTCTAGTTAATATACTTCTGGTATAACTGAACATGTACAAATGTTATGTGGTCTTTATGTAAACCAATTCTGCAGTATACTGTCATAGCCTTTGCCTGGAATGTCTCCTTGGAAACAATGACAACAAATCATATGTATGACTATTCGCTTATTAAAGTCGCATCATAAATACTAGATAATTAAAAATAGGGAAGGAAAGTGGATGCGTTCAAGTGAAGGAATGCGCCATTGAGACCTATTGCTATAAAAATTATCATATTATATGACAAACTAAAATACACACATACAGGCCCACTCCTTGTTATGAGCTATCCAGTGAGGTTACACGGAGAGTTGTATATTATTTTCTTCTTTTTGAAATGAGAGTTTACTTTTAAGCTTTAAGCAGAGGAAGTAAGACGTGTCTCTTCCATAAATTTCTGCCGGTAAATATAAAGCCGTTTTACATTTCTTTTATAGAGTGCAAACTATTCTAATATGTTCCATAGAAAGTGACGAAAGCTTTTGGGCCGCCTGAACACAATACATCAATGTGCAACTTCCCCCAACTTCGGATATATATGGTGTCTCAACTTCCGCACAAATATAGGGTACAAGAAAGCCAAGAAACCTTTTAATTCAAATAGGGTCGGTACAGAAATAAATAAAAGTCTCTCCGAACCCTTTTTGAAGTTCTGGTGCTTTTTCCCCCCTCATGCAGAATGTAACTCATATTTCACCAAATGCATTTTGTTTATATACAAGTAGTACGATTGCTGTTGAACTAAAAAATAGACCATGTCACATTTAAAAAATAAATTGTTAAGAATGATATCAGGGAGTTTTTTTATACGTTCAACATTAGAAAATCAAATAATTAATGCAAAATGTCTTTTTTAGGAGAGCGATAAACAATTTAGACCAAACTTTTATAAACGAGGCACATTTTTGATGCACGCATTGTACGTTCTGTTTAATTGCAAAAAGTTTGAGCTGTCCAAAAGATGAGCTCTTTGTCAGGGAATAAACAAATCTGAAGTGTCTGAATTTGACAATTAAGTATAGGCAATCAATTCACCCAGTTTACATTTGATGCCCATTTCAATGGATCTATAGAGTTGTCAGATATAAAAGTGTTATACACATTTTTTCATTCATCATTAGAACCTCACCTCAACTTACAGCACGGCAGAAACAAACTGTTTTAATACTCAATTTAATCACCAATATCTTGTCCCTGGTGGTGTTAAGTTCGCTGAGAGATTAAATTCAAAGCTCCAGATTAAAAAAATAGACGAAGTTTGTCAACGTTTAGAGCTAGTTTTCTCTTCTATAGTTCTACAGTAATCTAATAGTTAACATCTTTGTTTATAATACTGGATTTATAGCTTTCAACCTCAAGTAATAAAATTGGATTGTTCTGCAATATGATAGACATGCTTGTTTCATTTCTTGACAATGTCTTTTTACATTAACTTAAATATTGAAGTATGAATGAGCATATAATATGAGTACATCTGCTTTGTAAAATTTAGTCAATGAGAACGATACCTTAAGGGGAGACAATTTTTCAAGTTTTTAAAAAGATATTATCAGAAAGAGTTGTCTCCCTTGATTGTCATTCCATTTATTACATCAAGTGGGGTTATTATGGAACCGTACTTTAAAATATACCTTATTAAACAGTTCCTACAATGATGTTTTATACGTGGCCCCTTTAGCCAGGGACTTGGGGATTTTTTGAGTCGATTTCCAGAAAAAAAGTTTGTACTAGTATTTTATGTATTAAAATCATAATATATATGGCCAGATCTAGGTCCATAGATGCGTTTTGAGACTGGATGTATACCCAAATACACTACGCCTCTGGGACAGTTAGAAACTTTATAACCCATTTTTTTTTTTTACAAAATGTAGCCAACTTTGGCACTTACTAAAGCTGGGCGTCTAAGTAATTAATGGGTATATTAACCAAAATAATAATGTCATATTCATCAAAGACCTTTGTAAAATCAACTTTAACATGAAACTTGCAAAAGCTCTTTTTTTACCACTGAACGGAACACACATTTCAGCACAGCCTACGTCTGAATCTATATAATTATAATCAATCCTCGCTCTCAAAACAGGGTGACAAGGTCGGGAAACCTCCAGGTTAATTGAGAGTGACCTCCCCTTAATCCATTACAACTCCATTCCGACATAACCCACACATGAAGTAGAGAATAAAGACTGAGTTGAGCGCCAATAGTTTAATGCCATTTCAGAAACTTGACATTTTGACATATTCTAGTGATAAAAACGCCGAGCAGCTAACATTGCCTCCTCTAAGGATAATTTAGATAAATGTGCTGACAATCCGGCCTTAATCACCTTTTCTTACCTACATCTCAGAGCAATTTCTTAAGGTTATGAATAAGTTCAATGAGCCTTTTCATTTGTTAGCTTTGCGTGATTTGGAGCAAAACAATCTTGACCCCGGTAGGTGTTGAATGAAGATAAATGTTTAGGTAAAATACAACTGGTCAGCCTGTTTTTATTTATAATCTTCGCAATATTTGATTAAATAATAAAACAACAAAAAAGTGGCTAATTTGCAGAATTTGACGAATAGGAGAAACCAATATTTACAATATGACTTTAATCTGTGAATGAACATTGATGATTTCGTATTAAAATATGAAGTGTCGATCATAAACTGGTCCCTGATATTCTATGAAATATTACGACACCCGTATTTGGCATAAGCGCAAATTGTATTCTAAGTTGGAAAAAAACGGTTGACTTTTTTCAAGTTTTCTTTTTTGACGACTAATACAGAAATGAAAATATTAAAATTAGACAAGTTATGTTTACAGAATTTGATGTCATGCAATCTTATCCCTCGACATAAAGCAAGTATTACGATGTGAATTTTGTTTTTTAAGTTACTATTTTCACCGTACACAGGGGCCTGCAAAAGCTATCTTGCTCTTCTTTTCCCGTGTAAAAACCATTTTCACCCATCTAAAATAAAAGTACATTTTAAATATGCAGAATTCATTTCAAAGAGTAAACAAAGCAAAAGTATCGCGACACGGCTTCTCTTCGGAGTGTAATATATAGGTTTCCGGCATTATAATTTGTGTATCATAACACAAGGTGACTTTGAACAATTTTCTTGCATTTTGTTCAATTTTCAATATTTATTATGCCTTGAAATAAAATACAAAATACCTCCTATAGTCTGACTTTACAGTTTAAACAGTTGGGACTTGACAAATTAATAAGTTCACCATTATTGTTTTTCAATTGTGTTTGTTCAAAGTCATCTTGCCTCCGGGTAAACTTTGATAAGTTCCCTAGTTTTACCTTCAAATCTATGTTTAACAGTTAATGCCTGGTTGTCTCTATACCCAGTCGCAACCATTTTCCGGAGCAAGTTGTAAATATATTGTTTATTAAGTTAGTCTTTCATTGCGATAAACTCTACCTTATTTCACGTCTGACAATAAAGATAATTATATATACTTAGTTCTGAAAACCGTTTAGTCCAGTCATTTGAACTCACATGTAGTTATTTCCCATCGACACCTATAAAAACACCAAGTCCAGCCCACCCAGCCACGATTTATTATTCTCATCGTCTGTGGTCAGCAAGTTGATAAAACAATACAAACAAACTGATCTGATGGTGTAAAACGCCTCTCAGATAAGCAGCCTCCCCAACTGACAAGATTAGAATCCTAGATTTTCATAACTATACAATGAGCAATAGATGAGATTAAAATGGAATGAATGGTCATGGTTAACCATATTCGACACATATAGGCATACAAGAGAAGCAACAATCCAAAAGACATACTGGTCAAGGCCAAACTTCCAACTGTGTCAGACAGGTTGTAATAGTCATGTTCATTGGTTAGCTTCACTTCCTCTGAAATACCGGTTTGTAGTCTGATTGATTCTAACACATTTCAAATATCTTGTTTTAACGCAATGTTCAAGGATATCTAATATTTTTATCAAATATTATATAGCAATTGCAATTGCTTTCTATCGACATATATGTAGGTTACCCATAACAACTCCAGATCTATTTACAAACATGTCTCTCTCTCTAGAACATAAGATGATTCATTGATTTTAATTAATCAACATTTCTGTGCCAGTGTGATTCAGTATGCCAGTGTGATTGTAGACTTATGTTTTATATCAAGAACAAAAGTCCAGAACACGGGAGCGGATGTGTAGAAAAAGAGTTTCCTGGACCATCGCCTTATTTCCCCAGCGCCTATGGGTCAGCAACATTATATTGTGTGTTTGATTGGGGTTTAACGTCGTACTCAAGAATATTTCACTTATTTGACGACAGATTGTCCACTTCACACTCTTCCATGCCTTATTACGGTGGAAAACCTGGAGGAAATATCGTAAAAACCCCTCCTGCGATTGCCGAAGCCACATCGTGTGACTCGCTCATATACCTGATGGTCCACAGGCGGACTCAATCCCGTGACCGGTACATAGAAGCAGTTTCAGTTTAGTAAGCGCACACGCTACCCCTAAGCCACGGCCGCGGGCCCTAGGTCTGGTGGAAAAAGCTTCTTAGCTCAAGAACATCGCCTCATATATTAAATTTAAAAGAGAACCAGCAGATATGTATATTCAAAATGTACCGTTATAGTGTACTTTACACAATAATTGTATCGACATCACGTCACATTATAGTTTCTTTGTGGCATACACAATACTAAACCTAGGTTACGGTTTCGTGGTTTCCTCTTTATTTCTGTGTTTGTTATTGTCAAGATACGCCTAAAGGACAATCGTATAACATGCATGAATAAGAAACGTACTCATATTTTGATTATTTTTTACTGTCCTAAATTTACAATTAACGTTGTCACATTTATAAATGTGTAAATGTACCGACTCCATAGAGAGGGCACATACTAAAGTGGGCTTGCGTCAGCTGTTTTCTGTGCGACATATGTTTGACTATTTTAAAACCATTTCTTAAATTAATTCCATTGCCTTTGATGTTTCAAAAAGCATTTATCAGTTTCCACTTTAAGTTGAAAAGAGAAAGCCGCTTTAAAGTTGACAATAAAAAGTTAATCGTTTTAATTCACTGCATGTAGGGTAACTGATATAAACTGGTCCTATTGCCCATTTAAAATTTTTATTTTTACAGATGACCGTCTTGGCTTTGTGATAAAGTAATTTCAGTATAAGAATTGTTTTGAATTCATGTATAATGTATAAAGCATACAATTGTTATATCATATATTAATAATTTAAAAAAAAAATATAATAATATTGGATAATAAAATATCTTCGATTCAGATATTTTACGTTAAGCACAGTTGACGTCTACTAATTACGCATGCCCATGTCAACAATTATTCAAACACGAGGGAGAGTGACTATCTGACGCTACAATTGGCTAGTCTTCGCTGTAAATAAGCTGACTATGTTGTATCTCCATCGGATGAGTAATACAATAATCTATCCGAATAGGATTGATACTAGGCAGTAAATAGGAAATGTCAAGTGAGTCGATTTGTGTATGATTGGAGCTGTAACTGTCAGTACATGGGACAGGGATAGTACTTGGTCTATGTGGAAATCGGCCGCTGACGCATTCAATCGATTTGTTTAGTAAGAGCGGATTCCGCGTAAATATCTTCCCAAGCGGCCTATTGTGCGGCTTAATTAGCCGAGTTCATACACAGATGGAAGAATTGCCGCTACTGACTGTTATTGGCGACAATCTGCAGCGAGGAGTCCACTCAGGGACTGAGGAGGGAGTTTAACATGCAGCTACGCGCAGAAGATATACTATACTCTATATTGGACAAACTACAGTCTGTCGATTCCATAGCAGGACGGATATAAACTGAGCTTCGGCAGCAACAGAGCTGTACGTATAGACTTTACGGCTTCAACTGTAGAAGACGGGGCTGCGGTAAAAAGCTGACCCACTCGCCGCGGGATCTTAGCTCATCGCTCACCGTGTTCCTGTAAACCCCAGACGCCTCTTGAGGAATGTGACTTAATAATTTACTACAGAACACTTCCAAACGGATACACCAAGGAAATAATTTTCGCTGGCCATAGACAAGTGTTGGTTGATATATTGGAATCAGGACAGATATGTAGCCTGTTCGTAGAGAAAGACAAAATAACCGGCCTGGAATACTAACTTGATGTGCTCAATACCAGATATTCTGTTCACTAGTAAGTGTATTCTTGTCTCGGCGAAGACGATTCGAATACTCGCTGGAAGACGTTTTCCATTGGCGCCTACCACATCGAAGTAGGTCAAAGACATAGGTAAGTACTACTGAATAAAACTGGCACTTTTTTTAGACGTGGTAACAGAGACTCATGTCATTTTTCAGAAAGCTATTTGTAAAAACTCTTCCGCTTCGAATTTTCATCTTTTCCCTCGAAACACGTTGATTTGTAGGTCAACAATAGCGCATCAGCCCCCCAAATACCCATCCAGCATTGATTCAAAGGGCTAAAACATGGCTCCCAAAAAGTGGCTTTTGTATTTAAGACTTATAGTAGTTTATACTAGATGTTGCTTGAGTAGGCCTACGATTTTTGGTAATCGGGTAGTGATTCTACCTGCCTGTTATATCATAAAGTTGATCTACAAATCAATATATTTCCAATTTCCAATATATAGACTGTGTTTAGTATAGACAAAGAAAAGCATATATACATGTTTAAGATTAAATATCTAAGATTAACTAAATCCAGTTGGAGCCGCGTGATGTACTTCGGATTCGTCATTTCAAATAAGTGCCTCTTACTCTTTCTGCCTTTGTAGAGAATCTCACAGATTTAAAAAAACTCAATCACATGTCTTACAATTTAATCTATTGGCACAAACAGCAAGCGTTGTTGCAAAATTTTCGACCAACTTCAACTGCGGTCAAGAAAAGGTCGTTCTAAATTTGGTTTCTAGCTCGATCCCACTCACCACTTCCTGTAACTGATTTTTTTAAGAATGGACGCTCTTGCAATATTCTTAAATTGTTAGGCAGTATTAATTGTGTTATTGTGCTTACGTCGTATCTAAACTGCTGATGTAGAGAAAAAAAAATAATGTTTGGCCAAGGGGAGCATCGTTCGAACAAGCATTGAAGATCAATTTTTCAACATAGCAAAGAAACTTCCCCTTTTATGGTTGTGTTAGTTTTGTTAATTGCTATCAATCGATCAATGAATGAATCAATCAATCAATCAATGAATCAATCGATCGATCGATCGACCGATTGATCGATCAATCAATCAATCAATCAATCAATCAATCAATCAATCAATCAATCGGTCAATCAATCAATCAATCAATCAATCAATCAATCAATCAATCAATCGATCTGC
>JARFOD010032520.1:0-10554 GCA_031763545.1 Mopalia muscosa
TTCAGCATGCCAATGGCACGTTCACGTTGAATGTTTGACAGTCGTGACATTGCAAATCAACGGATAATTTACTGTAAGAACTTGTTTTCCCGAGATGTCACTACTGTGCTAACCTGGGCTCAATTGCACGTGTATCATAAGGTCACGTGACTAGGAACACAAGGAAACGTGCTTTATCCTTGATGTATGCTCGCACAAACCGCATGCTTTTGCATGTCGGAGTTGCTGTGTGTCATGATGTCTTTGACAACACATTTACCTATAATAATAATAATAATAATATCTCTTGTATTACGTTTCAAGAAAATATTTCGAAATTTATGAGTGTGAATTTTTTTTTTTTTTGACTGAGTATATATACAGAAATCTAAACATTTAGATTTTGTTCAATCTAATTTACACGAAAAGAAACGAGAAGTATGAATCATACATCACATAAATATATCAGCTGTCGGGAAGAAAAGCTTACATCATTAAAACTTACGGCTTGATGTAATGGGCCATACTTAAGACGGTCACATTTGATTATGAAGCGATTTCAGATATTTTAATTTTGTGAGAAAAAAATCACACCTAGACTCGGATCCAAAAGCAAATACCATTGCTGGGAGCATACCATAAACAAGTCTGAAAGGATTTTTTCGAGTGGCAATGAAATAAATGAGGGAAAGAACGATAAATCCGTGGATCACAAGTCCTGTGATCACAGTTATAGCGAATATCCCCAGATCCTGGAATGCCTTGACCGGATTCTCCATCTCGGCTAACTTAGCCGCTATCAGGAAGGCGATACCTACCGGAGAAAACCTACAAATAATAATACACAACAATAACGGCAATGTTTTATGTCACATCAGGATCAATCGAAACATAACTACCCAAAGGGCTTATTTTCGGTTCGGTTAATACCAACTGCTCTGGTTGATAACACAATTAAGCTGGTAACATCGATTATTCTTATTGTTAATGTGAAGTGTTATACAATTTGGATTATATTTGATATTGAGTAATTTTATGTATCCTTATATAGTGTACAGATTTTCCTTCCATATCAGATAACAACTGGACCAAGATTCAGAGATAAGCTATCCAACAAACATTAACCGTTAAAAGAGTTCATAGAACTTTCTGGGTTTCCATTTATTTTAACAAGTTCTGTTCCAAGGCATGTAAACAGTGATATGCTTTACCATATGAAAATTCCGACCACACGAAAAGCGACAGTACGCAATGCTTTAAAGAAATCTAGGAAAGGCTTAGCTTCCAGTCCGGCAGCGGAAGTGACGCATCCAAAAACGATGGAACTGACAACGAGGCCAATCATGTTGGTTCCGCTGGTTTTCTCAACAACCAAAGTAGGTTCTGATCTCAGCGTTTCTGTTATAAGGAGAAAGACATATATCTGTGCAACGGACAAATCAATCACAACTATTTGTCATTCAATACCTCCGCAGCCAAGTCAAACATTTTTGTTTACCTTCACTTCAGACTATATCTTTTGGTGCTATGCTGTTAAATCTGTCAAACTTCTTTATTCTGCTCCCATGAACACGAGATTGGAGTGCCAGAGGGCAGTATGCTATCATCTATACTATTTAGCATAAAAATCAATAGCTTAGCTGGAGTTGTTAACCAGGGTGTGGGGGCTCTATGTATGTCGATGACTTCTTAATTTTGCTAAACAGTTTAAAAATTGAAAAAATGTAACTAAATCTCAGCTAAGTCTAAACTAAATTTAGAAATGGGCTACATAAAATGGGTTTAAATGTTCAAGTGCAAAGACCGTTAGGTTGAATTTCTGCAACCAAAGGAAATTGCATCCTGATCCAGATTTTAAAGTTTATGGTAGTCCCATCAACATTTGACAGAGATATGTCCTTTATTCCAACATTAACGCTCTCAGAGTTAAATGCACAAAATATCAGTCGATAAAACGTGGTCTCCAAAACGTTATAAAATTAAAACCTTTCCTACAACTGTGTTTTTGATGCAGAATTTACAGTTCTAGCAATTGCTGGAATTCTTTTGGAAGACATTGAAACCAAGCCTATTTCCCAATCGAAAATATATTATAAGGATCTCAAGACCAAACTTTGTAAAAACATGTTTAGTTTTTGGGAAGGAGTATGGGACCGGAAAGTCCATAAAAACTTAAAGAGATACATCCTGAAATTTGTAAAAGTTTTTACTCCCATGGGATGTCTTAAAATAACCGAGTGGTTTTAAACCGATATCGCATAAGCCGCGGTCGCCTCACACATGGATTTTGCCATTGTTATGCGGTAGTTCTATTCTGTCACCTCCATGAAGAACTTGTTAACAACATTGTTGGCGACATATGTGTTGGTGTGTATAATAAACATTTGATAACAGGTTATGTGTGTTCTTTTTAGTTTAATTTAATTTAGTTCTCGTTATGGTGTTTGGTGCCAAGGGTGCTCTTTCTGGTTTGTTAGATACTTTTCAACAAACACCTTAAATAGAAATAAAATAAAAGTTGACGGTGTGTTCTCGCCACAGCGTGGATGAAAAATGCTGAATGTAGCGTTAAACAACATCCATCAAATCAACCAATCGCTATGCTGCTCAGCGTATTTACATTATTCAAGTACAGAGCTAAGCACATGAATATGAATATGATTTGAGTTATCATGTGTTTTTTTATTTGACAGTAGTGCTTTTGGGGTTTACATCATTGGCAAAACTTGTAAAAACGGGATGGTTACAAACAGTACAACTTAATTAAATACCTGTATTATTTGTCATGTTTTTCACAACGGTGTCTGGAAATAAAATTTGAAAATAATAAATAGACAGAAGTCTTGAATTACATCAAACTATTAGTTCTTCACACACGAAAAAGATTGTACTGTTGTACTTAGCTACTTTAACTTGATTAATTCAACTGACAATATCAGCTTTACTTAACTGTGGTGTAACTAAACCATAAAGTGCATGTAACATTACATCAAACTGAAAACGGTTTGAAGAGATTGTATCTCTCGATCAAAATGATCAAGTATATTATGCCAATGATATTCACCTAAAGAAAAGAAACACACTGAATTCTTGAGCCAGCAATAAGAGTTATTAAAGGGAACCATTATCGGGTACACCCATTTGGTTTCAACTAAACATTTAAATATGTAGCCATTCACAGAAACTTCCATTCCATGTTATAGTTCCATTCCCTTCGACGACTCGCTCAATCCGTTCGTCATAACGCTTAAAAGCCTTGGTCAGATCAGAAATGGACAAATGAATGGACAAATAAACATTTCAAGTGCTACCTGCCATCCATTTAGACTTAAAAAGTCCCGCTCACCAGATAAATTTGTTTGAGTAGTCCGCTATGTGTGCACGTAAATATTAATTAAAATGGAACAAACGCATCACAATTCGCCAAAGTATAAACTCTTTGAAACTTTGGACTTAAAACATGTTGACCTAATAAAATATTCTTGGATAAACTATCATGATGTTTCGTTTTATCTGGCAGATGAAACAGATGGTCCCAAAAATTCACTCACCTGTCAGATTAAAACCGCTGGTCATTACAGTTGACACCACATCATCCACTACTGGAACAGTCTCAATCACTTCCAATGTAGTTTTCTGTCGCAAGAAAAATAGATAAAAAGTTGATCAACATTGTGTTGCAATCAAGTACCATCTAGCTGTTGCAATTTTGGTATAAACCCGCACCATCACTAACTTACCACGAAGTCGTGAGACGGAGATCTACTTTTAGACAAATTTACAGAAAAACGTAGCTGCATAAAATTTGAAAATATGTAATGCGGTTCAACATAAAATGGAAACATGGTTTTGATTTAAGAATAATTAAATTTGTTAGTAACGTTTAAAAAGAATTGGACTGGTCTAAAACTGTATTACATCATAGCATAGTCCCGGTGTATTTATGTAGCTGTGATTCGCCGGCGACGGCTGCACATTTTTTAAAGTACTTTACCGAATGTCACCACATTCTTACTGGTCCTGTTTTATGACCAAATGGTCTATATGAGGTCTTGGAGGAAATCAAATGATGTGTCACTTGTGTCTATCAGGCAATGCTTTTGTTGTTGCACCGTATTCCTAAAAAGTCCGACAATAACTACACCAACTAAACCACAGTCAACTGACCGTCTTTGTCCTACCAGAGAGTTGCATTGCCGCTTAACGGAACTCTTCAAAATTGAAGTCTAAATTAGTCTTTCTTCTAATTGACTAATATCCCAATTTACGAAAGCACTATTAATGATTGGATACAAACTTACCAAAGAAAAGCAAACCTCTATCAGATTGTCTGGCACCATGTTTCTACCAAGAAAAAAAAAAACAAACAAATAAACAAACCAAAGAGCAGTAGTTTTATTTTTTATTCAATCCACCTCTTCTTAGTTACTTTACTAACTCTCACTAGACCGCCTATAGGCTACATCGAAATCATTCAGACGGATCTCTGGGATTGTGGAGTCATTATGAGCTGTCCGTTTAAATGGGCTTTAACGCCATACTCCTCAGTGTTTCATCTTTAAATACATGAAGACTGATTGTCCACTTTTGGCTAATCAAAATGGAAAACCGAGACAAAACCTCATAAGGCACACCTCGCAAGTGCTCGTCCCCTCGTATGAATCCTTCGTTTACCGGAGGTCGACAAAGGAACTCGACCCTCTGAGCGGTACATTACACGAGTATCCGTAGTCTGACACGCTAACCACTAAACCATGGTTGCAGGCCCCTTTTGGGACAACTCTTTCATAGCTTGAACATATGTTCAGAAATATTGTCCTGTATGGAAATCGAACTCACGACTCTTAGGCTCTTCCAGTAAAATTGTCTGAACTAAAATAAAAACGAATATAGTCTTACCCTAAAATAACGAAAATACTGTTAATATTAACTTGTTAAAAGAAACTAAAACTAGTTCACGGTTTGTATATATATTTTACAAGCAAAAGACCAATATGGCCTTCGGCCGTGGCTTACTGTTTAGCATATCTGTCTACTAATTTTACTCCGTCTGACGAATATCAGGTGTATGAGTGGCTACGGCAACGGTTGATTTTTAAATTTTCACCGCTTTTCCATTGTGTTTAAAGCAAGGCACTGTGTGAAATGGACACTCTGTAGTCAGATAAGTGAAATGCCTTTGAGTTCGACATAAAACCTCAATTAAACAATTATAAAACCAAACATACTTTCTTTGCGCTTGCATAATGATATGCATACAAAACATACCTGAACAAATCCATAAGAGCCAGACCTGGTGATTGTGACTGTGTAGAAATACCAAGTAATGTAGTTGTATGATCGCTGGTTCTGTCGCCTGGACGCACAGTAACTGCAAGAGTTATCCCAAGTAGTGACGCTAACACAAGGGTAAACAAATAGTACCCCAAAGCCAAAAGACCAATCCTACCAGACGAGCGTATGTCAATCTCGGCGGTAGAACACAGCAAACTGGATACAGCTATAGGAATAAGTAACATCTTCATCATTTGAATGAACAAATCTCCAGGAAACCTCAAGTATATCAGCTGTATTTTTGACAGACGAGGTTCCATCGAGTTCAGGCCGATTCCAAAGATAACTCCAACCAACACTCCTATCAACATAACTAACACCAACAGATTGGATCTGAGAAATTTCATAAAGCACGTCTTCTTTGTCTCCATTTCTGTCTCCTGTGCCCTGGTATCGTCATCATCCGTCCAGTTGTCTGTAGGTTTGAGCGGCTCCATGGCAGGCAGTATTTTCGTCCTCTGATTTCTTCAGGTAGGAAATAAGCAGTCTAGAATAAATAATCCCATTATACGAATTTATGATCAACTATTGATATTTCACTTATCTTGATATAAATACATATGTCCCTGAAGAAACGCTTTTAAAACCAATCAAGCTATATGAGTGACCGCTGCTAAATGGGGTCGTGTTTCACAATCGTGTTTATCTCCTCTGATTTCTTAAGGTAGGAAATAAACGGTCTAGAATAAATAATACAATTATACGATTTTATGATCAATTATTGAATTGTTTGTTTGTTTGATTGGGAATTGACGTCGTACTCAAGGCTATTTCAGTAATATGAAGACGGGTCATCAACTTCACTCTGCACCATGCATTATTACGTTGGAAAACCGGGAGGAAACCTCGTAAACACCACCCCCGCCATTGCCAGGCCACAAAGTGCGAATCGCTTATATACCTGATGGTTAATAAGCATGTACACTAAATACATACAATTTGTTATTCAAATGTAAAATATGAAACCCTTTTCTGCTCACAAAAACCATAGCCAGATTCTGAAGTGAGTACACAATCCTTATCGTATTCTTAATTTATATTTATATATGTACGTTTCTGCATGCTACTATTAGTCGGAAGAAAATCGCATCGACTGTTGTAAAACCTTGGCAGCTTTCTCGGCAGTGAAGTCCCTCTATATCATAGGCCGCATTCGGACCTTCCATACTTTTTTTGCATTCCTGAAATCATCTTTTTATGATCTTGATATTGCAAAAAATTTGATCAACAAATTCAATATTTTAGAATGTTTTTTAAGACGTCAAAGATTATGTGTATCGAAGGGCGGAAGGGATTGACGAGATTATCTCACCTCAACTGATAACTGCTGACTATTACCACAAACCAATTAGCGAAAGATCCACAGATCAATTGCATGACCGTTGGGGGATGTATATTTGAACTGAACAGTACACATGGAGAACAAATGTTTCAGGGTGGTAGAACACACATTTATACGGGCTACTCACGCCCCCAGTAGGACTTCTACTGATAGTCAGTAACAAAGGTGTGAACGAAATCTGTGATGCCGATGTCACTTAAATTTCGGAATTAAAACCATTTAAAGACATTGTTTAAAAATTATGTATTAAACCTTTTCATTCAATTCCAAAAAATGTTGTTTATTAAAATTATTGGAGTAATCTTAAAACAATCCGGAGTTCAATCATTTACATATGTTTAGGCTGTTTTGTCGGCTTTCATTTTTCTTGATTTTTTTATCATTTAAATCGTTTATTGTTCGTAAACAATTTGCACCAAGTCTTTGAAATGTGGCACTGACAATCTTGAAGCCATTATCTAAAAAACCGCCACGCGGTTTTTTGATATTAATGTAAAAAGAAAAAGCAAAATAAATATATAAAAAAACAAACACTTACTGAACCCATTAAGTGAACCTCACTTGTATCTCAATGGTAGGCCAAATGTCCTATTCCCTTTTAGTGCCTGTATTTATACGTGGTCAGGAGTATGTTTAGCAATAAAAATATGTAGGCTAAATTATTTCTGGTCACAATTCTAACATGGTGAATTAAGCTTTATAAGGCATTATCTATCTAGGATACATCATGTGTGAAGCAATCGTTCCAAGGGTGTTATTCGTGGGTATCGATGATAATATTTATGCACGAACATGTGTACACCCCATCATCTCCACTGATTTTGATGACAAAAACGTCACATTTAGATTTGGCAAGTTTTAATACAATATAATGTTAACAAATGTGTATGAACTATTAGATATAACTAGGCATGACAACAACTGAACATATGGAGAACGTGTGCAATATATTTCTGATCTGTTCAATCATTTATCTTCTCTGCGACACAGCTGTCGCCGCCGCATGACCGCTATCTTCACTTGCTGATGCCTAATGTTTCGGTCTTGTGACAGAGAGTGTCATATTATAGAGAAGATCCTCAACAGACATGACATGCTGGCTGGATGGATACGTATCCGTAAGTGTAAGGATACGTATCCGTAAGTATAAGCATATGTGGCCGGTACATTGTGCGTTCCGCTGTCCCAATCACAGAATGGGGCCCTTGTAGGCCCGCGCGGCTGGAATGAGGCTGAATACAGCGCTCGCTTCAGATCAGATTTCTAGCAATCATACTCCTCTTTCCAAACAAGCATGCACGAAATTTTCCCCACATATACACGATGACATCTCTGACGTGTGGGTGTATGATTTTGGCCTTAATTAGCCTAAATCGTATCTGTACCGGTACTTACGGTTATGGCAGCTCACGTCCAGAACAGGATATCCACGAGTGTGCAGATTACGGATACGTCACAGCTACACATAAATTGATTGCGTAGCCTCTTGCGCGAGCATAACCGGCTCGTTGCAGAACCTCTCTATTGCGGAGAACATCAGCCAGACATGTGCTCAAATGAATGGAAATAAATCGTTTCGGTTCGTGAATTTTTTATTTATATAACCGATTCTTTATTTTGAAAGGCTATTTGTATGTAACAAGAGTATATAATTGTTAAAGTTACTTGTATGTAATTTGTACAGGAGACAAGTGATATTTGGTGATACCGTGCACGGTCTAGATGAAACAGATTTTTTTTTATAACTTTAGGAAACCCAAGGGTTAACAGAATGATTTGATAAACAGTATATGTTGTTTCCGTTATCTTATGACGATTATGACGATAGTGTTTGTTAGTTATACTTGCAATATGTAACGTAACAATAAATTCACGAGATTTGCTCACACTTCTTGGATCTAATCATTTTGACAAATCTTATTTATAGTCAGGGACTGAGTTGTACTTTTTCAATGGTTGGCAGTCAGGGTTAACCGTCTGTAGGATAGTTAATACCTTGTTAATAGTTATGTATACCTTCTTGTTGTACTGGTAAACCAGGAGTAGTCGTTTAATATGGTTTTGTTGTATAGTTTCCTAAACATGTGAACAAAGCGAGTTTCGCTCTGTTACAGGGATATTTTTCTACAGTTCTCAATTGTTGTTTAATTGCCATGTCTATAGTACTTTGAATTACGCCTGATTATACAAGTTAACTGTTGAATTTATGATCAACATTGTTAGTTCCTATTTGTTTGCAAAGGTTTAAAGTACGAATAGTAAATAAATAACTCGATGAGGAAAGGAGTTAGGTTTCAGCGACGTCTGTGTTGTTGAAGAGGAACGCAAGGAAGCTGGAGAATTTGAACGAGATAAAAAACCTCATGGTCGTGGAATAAGAGCTATGAATTTAGTGATACTGAAAACACGTTCCAAGACCAGCGCAAAACAAACGCCAGAGGAATGTAGTAATAAAAAGTTCAACCTAACGTTACCAGAATTGGATGAGAGAAAAGGTCAAGTATGGTTTTAACTGTAAACTGAAAAAAATAATAAAGGGCTACCCCAATTAGAACGTCAAACGCAAAATCTTCATCGTTTCGTAATGTCACGGCACGCGGAAGTCCTACAATGCACTAAGCCGATCATCTGGGACGCCAAACGATCGGATTAGCGTATTAACCTGCCTTATATATGAGTCCACTTGAGTTGACTTTCACAAACAGGTCTGTGATGACAATCTGCAACTTCTTTGATGTTCTCAGCAGTAAATCACGGAATTCATAGTTCCAAGGTATAACAGCGAAATTGTTTTGAATGTACCCACAAAAGGATAATCACCAAGGTCCTCAAAGTGACGGCGTATAATATTACACACCCACAGAAGAACAGTCCTCAACGGGACAGGTAGCCTATATAATATCAAGATCCGGTGTAAATCCCCAAAACAGGTATACAGACTAGGTTCACAATTTAAAGAAGTATATACTACTATGAAATGGACATACTGATCAGTAAACTGTTATCACTTCGGAAGGATTGGCTGGATGAGTCACTATTTGAATTTGAAAACCCCATTTTAACATATCAAAAGATTTCAAAACAATAAACTCTGGTTAGAGAAGCTACAAGACTGATTGACCGGTGATAATTGGGTCACAAGTGTCTAGAATATTCATTATTATCTTTCTTGTAAACATAGACCGAAGGTCTACAAAAGTACATGCATCTATTTATAGCACAATGACATGAAAATGAAAGTACAAAATTGTTTGTCTCACTTTTGAAGCATATATTAACAGGAATAATAAACAGTTTTCATTGGTTTTGGACTACTGTACACTTAAACCAAATTTGGCTATCGTAAAGATGTATGAAATAAGTGACATTTATATATTTTGAAAAATCTAAGAGAGAACAAATTTGCTTGCCTCCAATGAGATTTGAACCCAGGACCTTTTGGTTACAGGTCAAAAACTCTAACTACTGGGTTATAGAGGCTCACGGCAGAATGAATAGATATGTGTATATATTATGCCTGCGCGGGTAAATACGTTTTTTATTACCTTACTTTCCATCCCTGTGATATTGTGTACAAACTAAAGCTGACCAATATTCTACGATCTTGGACACCGATCGTTCTGAAGTCAGATTTGACGGATTACTTTGTGTTTGAAAACACGATTTGAAAACGGTTGACTATATTCAGTCAAAAGTGAAACTTCGCACTCATAAATTTATAAATATTATCTTGAAACTTAATATAAGAGATATCGTTATTAGAGGTAAATGCGTTCTCAAAGACATCATGACACACAGCAACTCCGACGTGCAAAAGCAAGGAGGAACCCTCCACAGAATTTGCAGGAACTTGGTGCCATGTTGGTTCAATTATGGCGACGCATCCCCCAAGCTGTGTT
>JARFOD010032531.1:0-10554 GCA_031763545.1 Mopalia muscosa
AAGTGAAATAGACTTGAGCACATACAAGTGAAATACACTTGAGTAACATACAAGTGAAATACACTTGAGCAACATACAAGTGAAATACACTTGAGCATCAAACAAGATAAATACACTTGAGCATCATACAAGTGAAATACACTTGAGCATCAAACAAGATAAATACACTTGAGCATCAAACAAGTGAAATAGACTTGAGCACATACAAGTGAAATACACTTGAGTAACATACAAGTGAAATACACTTGAGCAACATACTAGTGAAATACCCTTGAGCAACATACTAGTGAAATACCCTTGAGCATCATACAAGTGAAATACACTTGAGCATCAAACAAGATAAATACACTGGAGCAACATACAAGTGAAGACACTTGAGTAATATACAAGTGAAATACACTTGAGTATCATACAAGTGAAATACACTTGAGCATCATACAAGTGAAATACCCTTGAGTAACATACAAGTGAAATACCTTTGAGAAACATACATCATCCGTTGGCCCAGCCTGCCATTACAGACATGTGTTTGAATGAGATATTTCTGTAAATTGTTAGTTTTTCATGAGATACATTATTGGGTTCTGTCCTGTTTATTAACCAGTCAGTGTATTTACATTGCAGTGGGACCTAATTTGTGAGCGGGACTACATTCCAGACCTGATCACCTCTTTGCAAATGGTTGGTGTTCTATTCGGCGCCATGGTAACCGGACAGCTAGCTGACATGTTTGGTCGGCGCAAACTTCTATTTTCCACCTACTCGTTATTACTTGTGGTGTGGCTAGCTTCAGGATTCTCCACTTCCTGGCAGATGTACACGATATTTAGAGTGATGGTTGGGGCCTGTATAGGAGGTAGGTGATGACAAGCCGATGTTATTTTGCTTTGTTATTCTTTCAAAATGTTTGTTTAAGTGGCATTTTAGAAGTTGTAGATGATCAAAACAAGTGATAACACATTTTTATGGATACAGATACAGATAAAAAGACAAAGACCGCAGATCAACAGGGACCAGGGGCTTCAAATCCCTTCAGCTTATGACAATATCATAAAACTAGAAACCAGCCAGTGAATAAACAATGTATATTTATCCAGTAATTCCTGATTGTACTATATAAAAATGTTTAATCAAAACATTTCCCTGTTATATGAAATAAGATAGATTGATGGTAATTCACATCCACTTGATAAAGACACTAGTAACTGTGTTGAAACGTCGAGAGAGAAATATTAAAGAAGTTTGACATCCATAAAATGTGTTATCACTTGTTTGATCATCTACAACTTCTAAAATGCCAATTAAACAAGTCATCCTTTACATGACTGGCAACAAACAATGACCCAACAGGATAAACACAATAACACAGCTAAACAATTATGTAATAACAGCCTTTCGTTACTGATGGATCATTGAAACAAGCTATGTTAAGCCTGTTTAAGCAAGATAAACACGGCTTCAGGGTGCGTTCCAACCATCCGCCAAAATGGTGTTAATTGGAGTATTACGGCTGTAATGCTGGAGGCAAAATTGGGTAATCTATTCTGTAACCTGTTAAACTGTTTTATGGACCACCCAAACAACACACATGCTAAATACAATTTCTAAATTGCTTCTATCTTTGGCAATGTTGTGCATATACTAGGCGAACGTTTCCGTTTATTTGTATTTATTTGCTGAATAATTTGTGTGTAACAGATTTATAGATCTATGCTATGATGAAATCACATTCAGTTTATTTAAACTTGAATTGTGGTGAACCATTATAGCTCTATCGCTTTCTACATTGTGCGTGATTACAAGCGAAACATATGAGCTTAACATGACCAAAAACAATAAACGTAAGCCACATGGTAAAAGTGGGCCGTCCATAGGTCAAAACATGATATTCACCCTGTTTAAGTATGATACTTTTACAACTCTGCTTCCATACATAGATCATAGTTCACAAATATCAGTTTCTGTTTCTGAGCCGTAGTGCAATTTGAAAAAAATCGCCATTTGCTCAATGGATTCAACCTGATCGAGAATGACCTCCACTACACAGTCTCGGATATTTGTCATTATTGAGATTTTAGCACTAAAATGTTCAGTAGAAGTTTTCCGGAAAATCCTGATAAGTGGAATTGATTAGTGATCAAAACCCTGTTCAAGGGTGTACAGCTAACGGTTATTTATATAAACCTTTCGAGGTGAAGTGTTTGACCACCCAGTTAATCGTCAAGTGAACACCGGTTTGTCATAATTTAGAACTGTTCCAAATGAAATTTGTGAATTCTATTTCATCACGTAGAAATCTTCACGTAAAGTTAGTTTTCAATTTCTATAAAAAGCAATACAGCACTGGACGCAGTATTGTCCTGTTGTATGTTTAAACATACATCATCATGAAAGCGTATATGTGATGAGATATCAGTTTGCGTTTTAATAAAAGCAGTAAATTTCCAGAAATCACTCAAATTCGGTAAGTTAGTGAATTCCGGTGTGTCATTATTTGGAAGTGTTCCAAGCGTTTTTTGGAATTCTATTTCATCACGTAGAATTCAACCTGATCCCTTGGGTTTAAAAAAGCCTAGCAGTGACGAAGGCCAGATAGGTTAAGGAATTTATTTATTCCCTATACAATTGATGCAAATTGATGCTCACTTCGTAAATCGGCTTCATGATGAAACGCCAATTAGAGAGGAAACCGACAACAATTTTTCATAAATATGTTGTGCCATCGTAGCTAAAATCTTGATCACAGTTAATCCTCGCGTGAAAAGACATCGCGACCACATATGTATCCTATCGCAACAGAGCGCATGGGTTAGTGTTGAACGTATCGAGAGGTACCCGTATCTGTACATACCCGATCATCCCTAATCAGGGACGATCGTGACGATCATGTCACATATCATGACCATAACGCATCCAAGCGCACCAGAACACCGACTCGCATCACCATATATGGCCCATTGATTGTCCCGTTCGTAATGCAGGACAGTGGGAACCTAGCATTAAAAATCCATTTAAGAACCAACCGCTATGTTTTTGTGTCTGTGAGACAAAACACAGTTAACCTATAGAAACTGCTTTGGGTAAATTATGAAATGCTTACTTAAGCTGAGAAAGTCTATATTGATTTTAACAATAAAAACCAGAATCAACCAGCACTATACGAGTGTATCCAGTTATCATTCAATGCTTCAATCGTCGTTTTGAGACAAAACGACCGATACGGCTCTACACCCATGTTTTTTTTTTCAGCTGGCCCAGCTTTCACGAGCTGGCAATACTCATCAAGTCGGAACATCCTTCGACACTTCCCGTACCGGTACAGCTATCTCGGAGGTGAATGGAAGTAATAATACTACACGAAAACGTGTAATGTTCGCCGGATGTATTGGGCGAATGTGTGGACATTAACCAAATTACCCCGCGGATTGGTATTTTAAAAATAACCTACATCAACCAAGCCTGTTTCTCGGGTAAAATCTCGTTTAAACGAAACACTGTACCTTTTTTATGCATGACTTGCTGCAAACAATTAAAATTTAATATTTTAATAATGATGTTGCTCATATGACGTCATATCAACACAAGAATAACCTTCAGACGTAAACAATAAACACGAGGATAACTCAGTCACATGATGAAAGTAAATCCATGCGAGTTACCTCTGTTTCGTTATCCGTTTGATTACTAGAAGACCCAGAGAGCCAACTGACAAGTAAACTGTTAATTAACTATGAACAAATTAGGAACTCATGGATATAAGGAACATACACACTGTATTTTAGCGCGAGTACAGCAAACATCATGGGAACAGAGCGAACTCTAATCTGTCTCCAAACAGTAGAAAGTGGTGTGGCTCATGAATATTCAATATCGTTACGACGGCCATTGAAATGGGCTCTCCATCAGAGGTTATTTACAGTACGGAAATGGCCGAGGTTGTGCAGACATGCAATACACATATACCGTCTCCGACTTCGGCACGATTGACGGCAGGCAGAATGACTGTAGGCTTCAATCTATTGTATATTGCTGCATGTTGATCCATTTTTTAAAAAACGTCCTTCATTTCCAACAGCTTTATAATCTCAATTTATTTTACGTAAATGCATTTAAAGTACTTCCTTATGCTTATATAATAATAACAAAATAAACATTAAATACATCGGTATGAAAAAAAAGTACAAAAACATGTGTTGAATATTCATTTCAAACTTTGGTAATGCAAGAGAATTGACTTGTCTTTTCAATCTATGCAGCGGAAGTCTCATGCTGTTTGGTTAAATGCCATACATGAGGAGCGCTGTTTTGATGTTGAGTTATTGATTCTGACCGACATGCCCTTTATATTCTAATTACAAGTGTTAATTGGTGGCAAAAGCTCATGCAATTATTATATACATTCATATTCATTCACACATATATAACAGCAGTAGCAAATGGGAATTTATTACTTGGGGAGGCAAAATACATAAAGTTTATAATCTCCGTTAAATGTTTAAAATCATTATAATCTTTTAAGTGGGTGCGTTATCTGGGTACAATGCGCAATAAGTATTTTGTGTCCATAGTGTTTAAGATAACTAAACGCAAGCGGACTGTTACTTTATTGTCATTATCAATTAATAAGGCAGTAGATGATAAGTTTTTAACGCCCACCGTGAACGGGTTTGAACTTATTGTGAGCGATATCGATAGGTACAACTCGGTTCTTGCTGTTGACATGCCGTCGGTGTCAATTTTCAAAACCAGTAAAGCTACAGCTTAATACCCATGTAATTTCATGACGAAAGTCGCCAAACGGCGGAAAAAAAATCCCCCATGGTTTGTTTAAGACTGGACTATAATAATCAAGGGATTCAGCGGTGTTTAATGATACAAATACGAAAGTATTCCTTGGGCAGAAATACCAAATTGCACATAATGGCAAAATATGACTTCACAGAAGAGTATGGCAGAAAATTAACTACCCCCTACCGTGCTGCAAGGATAATGAAATATGAGAGTCACGCGTACGTGAAAACAAAAAAACACACTGACCACCGATGGTTTCTTGCATCGTTGTGTACCAAAAAGAAAAAAGACTGATGAAAAAACGAACGATAACTGGATACAGTCGATACGTTAAATTGAAATCTAGCAGAACCACTATTCTGAGTTTAATCCTGTACTGCCACCCGAACCTTGGCGACTAACTTTTTTCTTGGACGAAAAAAGTTAATGAAATATATCATCATGTCTGACTGGGGACCATTTTCACAGAGAATTCTTGACTTTATTTAACCTTGATAATGATCTGCACCAAGCGTGCAATGAGCAATATTTACATCATGAAGTGATGGTATAATTAACACAAAGGAAAGCGAGATTTTAATGAAAACGAAATTCGAATAAACAAGATAGCTGTCTGTCCACAGGAGCTCATGTATAATTTACTTTAAATTCGAATCCCACTTAACGAATTGAAACAGACAGATGGAACAATATATACTGGTTGTTCAAAGGCTTCGGAACAATGTACCATAACGTATTCGAATGCTGCTTCTATATAGCCTCAGCCTTCAAATTTCTTAATTTTAAATAAGCAACACGAGGGCCATCATAGCCTATGCCATTCAGACAGTTAATTTAGATAAGATTATCCCAAATTGTTTAACTTATAGGCCTCTACAAAAAGTGTTTTATCAAAGATGCTCCCTGGATCCCATGCATATCTTGTTGTAGAAAAGATATTTTAAAAAAACAACAAAAACAAACGTACATGTAATTAAGTGTGTTGTGTTCGTATGTCATATTAATGTATGCGTCTATACATTATTTAATCCTGGGACACTCTATTGGTGTATTGGTAGTACCGTGTGTGACAATTGACAAAATCTGTGAAAGTCAATATCCAGCCGTACATGTAAGTTAGATGATTGTTTGTTTGCATTGTTTTGCATAAGTATTAATTTAGTTATAGATTCGGGATCTTACAACTGCTATTAAAAGGAATAATTCAAGTTATTGGTTTTAGCGTAGGTGTTTATAGATATACAGCGGTAATGCGTTTGACGAACCGCTTCCCTGTAAAGCTACCATACGCAGTCCTGCCACAATATGCATATGCCAGTGTCTGTCTCCATCTTCGTGATGTCCTAGTTAATACAGACAAGGGCACATATATCTCCATGCTTACAAGGACGATTGTGTTATTGCAAATTACAGAACATTTGTGTTCCATGTTGTTTTCTGGAAAATGTATAATTATTTATTCAGCTGTAATTAGCATCATTTTCTTTATATGTCCGTCGCCAATGGACTGCTTTTTACTGTTTGGCATGCCTCTGTGCAAAGCAACAGGCCTGATCGACGCATCCATAAGATGGTAACTGCGAAATGTGAAGACTAATAAACCATTATTCAGGAAATAGAAATTTTATTGAACGAGAATCAGAGTGAGTTTCTCTACAATACAAAACCTGCAGTTTTACTGATTATCTGTCACAGATGTTTGTTCTTTTTGTCTCGCATAATATTAGATCAAGTCATGTAAACCTGTCCCCAAAGTAAACCTTAATTGATTTGTGTGTGTTTGTTTGATTGTTGTTTAATGTCGTCCTCAAGGGTATTTCGCTTATATGACGACCGATTGTCTAATTCACACTGCTACTTGCCTAATAACGATAGACAATTGAAAAGATTCCTTGCAAAAGCCACACCCGCGACTGCCGGAGCCACATCGTGTGTCTAACTGATATAGCTGATGGCCGATGAACCGTAATTGGAGAGGTCATATAAATATGCATAATATAAGGTCAGAACTATCGTGTTTGCTTCTTACTAAATTCTACACTTATTAAAATGAAAGATGTCAGTTTAAAATTCATTCGACAAAAAGCTGAAACACTGTGATCCTTGCTACTTTGAACCCAAAAGCGACAACAACATTAATTCAGTATAAAAACAATCATTTTGTTGATCATTTAATGATCAACAAAATTGCTTTATTTTAAATAATAATTTCAAAACATTTCGTTGGAAATTATCCAATAATATTTTAAGCGTTAAGCTGAAACTCATTAATGCTTTCAAAAAATGCCATAAAGTTTAAACTGAAATTAATCGAGTTTCATGTATATATCGTAGTTTATCCTTGTATCTCTGAAATACTTATTTGTAGGCTGATTTATTCATAACCCATGACAAATATCTTGTTAGCTACACTTTTAACAATATTTTATACACCATATTTATGATCAGTATCTTCTCTCGAGATGTCCGTAGGTTAACCCATAACACAACTCGAGATTAAAGTTTATCAAGAATCTTGTCTAGAACATAAGACGATTCTTCGATTTTAATTAATCTACCTCTTTGTGACAGTGTGATTGCTTTTAGAAATATACCGTAGTTGAAGTCTTACAAAATAAATGAAAATCGGTATTTACATTCGGTAAATATTGAGTTATATATAAAAGAGGTAAAAAGAGACAAATACCTGTTACAGTTATCAATTTTTGAAAAATCTGCTCTATGAGGATTGACGTGACATATTTATAACATGTGGTGGAATCAAATGTCAACATTGATTTGTAAAGTTAATTTTATATAGCGAAATGCGTTTTATCACTTCTACATATCGAATCAAAAAAGATTTTCATTCATGTAAAAGCAATTTCAAATAGGTAAAATAAAAGTTAATTTTACATATGTACAATTATTTTCCACATATCTAAAATTCTGTTCAACATAAGTGAAATTCTCTTTCATATAAGTAAAATAAGACACAAAATCCTATCTATTTCAAATATGTTAAAAAAATTTCACTGATGTTGAACATTTAAAAATTAAACATATGTTAAATAAAGATAGAAGTAATAACACGGCTAGCCATATTGCACAAGACCACTATTAATTTGTCATAAGCTGTAATGTTAACGTTTGGCCCCACGCTCACTCTCAAACTTTCGTTGAGAGAAAACCCTTGGCACATACCTTAGTCTGTCCTTATGGAGTTTCGAGTTAAATCTTGACAGGGCACGACAGGATAAATTTTGAGTTACAGAGACAGAGAGTGTGATATAGGTTGTCAAGCTGGCTCAGAATGTAAACAACAGCCCAATCACCCCTTCATCAAATGGTGATAAATACACTGAATGTGACCTATTTAGGCTATAATATTACATTGACCAGAAACCTCCGCTCAATTACTTCATATCAATACCAAATACCCCACAACAATCTTTTTCCATGACCAGAAAAGACAACGCACCATTTTTACTAAGAACTATATTCGAGGCTCACAAAACGGAAGTAAATAATGGTGGTCTTACGCCATATACCAAGGCAATGTTCCATTGACCTGCACAGCGTTTTACTGGAAAACATTTAAGCTCTAAAGGCCCATTTATGCTGAGCGTGAACGCGACAACGGACACGAACGCTAACGCAACCGCCGCGACGTTCCGAACGAATTATCGTGCATACTTAAAGCGGCGAAAATTCCAGATTTATTGCAAATTCCCATCATGACCGCAATATGTCAATTGCTGTAGGTCTTGGTGTAGTACTGATTTCGCACTCTAATTGGCTATTGCCAATAGTTCGCGTGACCGTCTCTCACAAATTCGCTCTGTATGCAATCTCTGCAGCTTGCCGCGCGACCACAGATTTGGCCGCGTTCGCGTTCGCCGTGAGTATAAACGACTCCATTGTCATAGCAGGTAATCGATCATATGCGGTTGCCGCGGTCGCATTCGTGTTCGTGTTCGTGGTCGCGTTCGCGATCAGTATAAATGGGCCTTAACGAAAGCGTCCAGTCGAATGCGTCTATTTACATCCGAATTCTGAAATCTCATGAAATCTGACGAACAATGGCATTTTGCATCTTTTGTGAACGGTTTCACAACTGAACAATTGTGTATAATTGACACGAAACTTGAATTAGTAACGATGTATTCTTTTCGAAAATGTTAAATGTTAAATGTTAAATCCTGGAATTCTGTACATAATAATCACACTGAACAATGCCACTGCTGTTATTGCTCTAGTAACTGAGAGTTTATGAGATTTTTCAAGCTTTATCTACCGTATTCAGGACGCACTCGAGCACGCAGTAAATGTATTACAGGTTTCGGGAAGTTATTGTTCCGTTTAAGTTGTCTGTGTAACACAGGTTTATTGTTCTATGCTGTATGTAACCATTGCTTTATGTGTATACTAGCTGATAGGTTTGTGAGTTGCATTCACTGTAACCCAAAACAACGACTCTTGTTTGTAGCAGATAACTGGAACAATTAACCGAAAGTCGGCTCGCAAATATATACCATTTTACACACACAATAGAAATATGACTGGTCTCCTGTATTCGAGGACGAGATGTCTCCACGAGATGAACGTGCTTTTTAAAATTATATTAATTGGTTTATTGTGCATTGTATAGATACACGCTGACAGGTGTTTTTGTAACTTTAGCACTGCGTAAAATGAAAAAGTTCTTTATGCACAATTGCATGGTATTTTGCCATATAAGCCCGCTATACAAGTAAACCACTCGAAGCTGTTGAAAGCAAAGATCCCCGATGTACACCTCGATAAACCCCATCCGTGGCCGAGTGGTTTAGAGTGTACCCTCTAGAGGGAGTGGCATTTATTGCACATTCCATCACCCCTAGGGTTGCGGGTTTGATACCCCTGTGATGCGCCTATTCGTATAACTGTGCCTATTTGGCCTATTCGTATACATTTTTACGCCTTATCTTATAATTTCGCCTAATAGTATAATTTTATTGTGCTGACTTGTACATGTATGTCTACATGTTGCACCTAATCATATAAAATGACCAACTATTCTTACATTTTGCGCCTATAGATCATATAATATGAACGCTTGCTCTTATATTTCGGCTTTTCATTTGTTGTAAATTCGTTTAAGGCTAGGTACAGTGTGAAGTGTTTTGTTTGGTTTCTTCTTCATATGGAAGAATTTGTGTTTTTTCAATCAGCAAAAGGTGTCATGTTCCCATTCTGCCATAAAAATGGAAGTAAAGTTAGGGAAAAACCTGTTACCCATAGCAAAGCCTTCTATTCAATGATATATTTGGTCATTAAACTCGAAATCGTATAATGGCAAGCGGCGTTCCAACAGTTTCAATGTCTCAGCGATCAGGACACCAATCGAAAGCATTGCTTAACGAATTCCAGCCTCAATGTCGATATTTGTGTACATAGATTCTACGTCAGGTGTAACTAATATGACCTCTTTATCAACCTGAATTTCAGATTTTAAATATCTTGGTGTCATATTTTCTATGATAGATATACATTTTGACAATATCATAAAGGTTATAGAAAAATAATTAGAACGATTGTCTAAACGTATGCTAATACCTCTGGGACGTATCGTAGTTTAAAAAAAACCCCATAAATTTTAAGTACACTTAATCACGTATTTATCTATCTACCATCTCCATGTGAAAATGTCATTAAAATATTCGAACATACATTTTTTTCTTATTTTTATTTATTTTTTTTTTTTGGGAGGGGGGGGGGGGGGGGGGGACACCAGAATTTTAC
>JARFOD010032542.1:0-10553 GCA_031763545.1 Mopalia muscosa
TAGGCCGCTATGGCCGGCCTCAAAAAAACTATTTCTGATTTTTCTCTGATTTTTTCTAGATACACTGAAACCATTGAATATTATTTTACCTACTTGCAATATATCTTTTTTGACGGTTTTTATTTTTATTATTGCAAACTTATACGTGTCAACTCGGGCTAGAAATTCAAATAAAACTTTATTTAAACGTCAGAAAAGAAAGAAGGAGTTTGATTATTGTGATTTTTCTATCCCAAAAAACTCAGAGAAAAATTGGATATATGTTTTGAGAGGCCGGCCATAGCTGCGGATCAATTTAGGCGTAGGGCTAAGACGAAGGAATTAGCTCTATTCATTGTGCTAGGTTTATCCTGGCTGGGATAGGGATATAGATCGACTGCTGGTTATATACGAGCTTATTTATACCATAGCATCACATGTATACGTCATGTGGAACATATCTTGAAGCTTATATTCTATATAAATATTACACTGGCACAGGGATGTGAATTAATTAAAACCGATTTAACACCTCATGTTTTATAAATAAATTCAAGAGACAAGTTTCTGTAGCCTAGGGCCTACCGGTATATTATTCAATTTTACAGTTTTTGTTACGTGGCCACACTGTGCTATTGAACCATCTGAGAATTGAAACCAATTAATAACCTCTCGTGCGTGATGCCTCATTGGTCAATATTTTAGCTTTGTGTCAATATCCAGGGCTTAACAAGTGTTAAAAAATAGTTTGAAATGACAGTGCAAGCATGAATATTAAAAATAAATGACTTTATCTTAGATATGTGAAAATAATTTCCACATATGTAAAAAGGAACTGGACATATGTAAAAAAGATAACCAAAATCTTTTTCACATGTGTTAAATTTAATTTCACATATATGTCAAAAACATTTTCAGTATATGTAAAAGAATTTCAGTATGCCAAATTGTTTACCAGATAATGAACTTCTTTTTCACATAATTAGAAAAGAATAATTTCACATGTGTGAAAAAGAAAAAATAATTCGACGTTTACCACAACTCCGAAGAGAGATAATGAATTCATTTTGAAAACGTTTCGGCTTATTGATCAAACCATCATCATGCCCGATACGACGAATCAAAATGTATTCTTTATTCGAAGAATTGACAATATGTGGTCTGCTTCATCTTCTATATTCGGTATGTCCCATTCAGGTCGGAAGTAGTTGTGTGCCGAGAAAACGGCTCTTTATATAGTGTGGACCTGATATCAGCTATTAATGTAGTACGGGTTTTCTTACGTTGAAGGCAGTTAGAGGGCGAAAAAAAATTGTGACAAGGTGAATGAGACCTGTATAACGTGTACCGATACTCAAAACTCCTTGCAGTTATTTTTTAAACTAAAAGATGGCTCGTATGTCTCAAACTAAGTGGAGTTGTTTGATTCTCTAAGCTTAGAATGCATGGGCAGCTGTGATAATAAACATATTTCCTTAAACACACTTGTAGTTTTTCATACTGCTGGATATATGACAAAATGTTACGCTTTACAAAACCTGCAATTGAGCTATTTTTGCATGGCTTTTAATAAAAAAATTAATAAAAAAATAAGTCAGTCAAATAAATTTAATTCTTTATCAGCAGTAAACAATTAAAACGTACACTTTGGTGGTTTGACCTTTGGTTTGAGTCTGTCTGCGCGCTCGGCAGCTCGGTTTGCGTCTTTAATCTTATTCAGTAACATTTGAAACTGAAACTGTGGCCTTTTCAGTAGTCCCGTTAACTTATTGTTCGATACAGATGATGAGTTTTTCTTCTTTGGTGCAATATTATGGAGGCTTGGGGTATTTAGTACTTTGCTTCCCGTTACTACTGGGACATTTCTGATTTGCAGATTTGGCTTCGTCTCAGTAGTGCTGTTATCTTTGGAGATGAAAGTAGGCTTCATTTTTCTCATTTGTTCACTCTTATACGATGTCACTTGATCTTCTATAGCGTCAGAACATTTCAAATTTGATATGAATGACTCAACTTGTTTTTGAACATATGTGGTTGCATCATATTCTCCAGTCTGGTTTAGATCGTTGCTGTCAGAATCATCGCTGTCAACTGCTTCATCGATGGTCCACCGAGGGGCTGGTTTGGCATGCGAAAATCGTCGCTGCATTCTTGCCTCGTATGATGACCGTGCTACTCCGGTGTTGATAGACCTGACAACGGGTGCAGACTGTCTGCGCAGTCGTTGAGTTATATTGGAGACGGTCAACAGGTTTATTCTACTATCCGTTTCTCTTTCACTTTCCAAGACAGGGTTCTGTTCTTTACTTAGGATAGATCGCTCGTCAAGTTGCTTTTGCTTGTCTAGTGTTGTATAAGGTTCTGTCAGATTTTCCCTAATATCTGTACAAACCTTAGCATCTGTTTCTGAGGATTCGTGAGACCTTTCATTTTCAGAAGGACTATTTTCTTTGGTGTTCAGATCTTGATTTGACACCGACTGAAATTCTGTCCGTAGGATCGGTAGAATTCCTTTGTTCTTCTTTATGGTTTCCAGAAAATCACTGCCGATGGTGGCGGCTCTAGGGCGAAAACTGGGGTATTTGCTGTCGCTAAATGTACCCTGGGATGGTCCGGAATACGACTTCGACCGCTCTTTAACTCCAACTGTTGCCGGACGAACTGTTCTTAGTACTATCGGTGTGCGAATGTCGATTAATGAATCTCTTCTTTCAGAACGGTTCATGTATAAGGAAATAGTTTTCACGTCTTCCCATTTTACATCACTGGTGTAATTTGAAAAGGAATTTGAGGGTTCATAAGAAATTCTGGCGGTGGGTTTAGCGCTGGACAATCTTCTTTGTGGACTATGACAGTAAACGGTATATGCCTCGGTGTCGGGAGAGCTGGCATTAAGCCTCTCAAATTTGTATACCTTTGTTTCTTTTGAGCAATCGCCTTTGTCCGCCCAAGCTTGTCCACAGCTTGATGACCTTCGTCGATGTTCTGAACCTTTATTTAACTGTCCAGAGCCGGCCAATGGATCGGAGAAACAACGAGACCTTACTTCCTCCTGAAAACTGGCGGTGGCTGCTGTTTGTGGTCGTTTACGGTCTGGTTCCACTCCGAATCGTTTGAAGTCTTTCTGTAGTTTGGTATAAAGCAGAACACACTCTTTTTGTTTCTCTTCATATCGCTTTTTGAAGTGCTGGCGTTCCTTATCCAGATTACCACAGGTAACATTCAGTTGACGCTGAAGATGAATGTTTCGACTTCGAGTCCGTTGGTCTGGAGAAAATGTCATTGCGCTATAGTTAGCTTCTCAGCAAGCCAAACAACGTTGCGACAACGTTTTATCGTGGCCGTGTTACGTTGTTGCAAAAGAATTTTGTTTATACCAGTTATGTTGCCAGAACCACAATACAACCACACCAATGTATATTGGCATGCAACGTTGCAGCAACGTAGTGTGATTGCTGGGTAGGGACTGTAGCAGACAGATCTTTATCGACCGGTCAACAGAAACATGAAAAATCTGGGTACATTTTTTTTTTTCTTTAGTACTGGCAGAGTTATATAGTTCTGATAGATTTAATACGTAGCCTTTTCTCGTTTCCAAAGTACGCTCAGCTGTCGCCTTTCAAGTGCTACTACAAGCCAAGAGAATTTCCTTAGTATATAGTTTCTTGTGCCTACACAAACACGATCCCTTAGTACAGTTTCTTGTTCCGACACAAACACGATCCCTTAGTACCGTTTCTTGTGCCGACACAAACACGATCCCTTAGTACAGTTTCTTGTGCCGACACAAACCCGATCCCTTAGTACAGTTATTGTTCCGATACAAACACGAACCCTTATTACAGTTGCTTGTGCTGACACAAACACGAACCCTTAGTACAGTTATTGTTCCGAAACAAACACAAACTCTTAGTACAGTGTCTTGTGCTGACACAAACACGAACCCTAGGTACAGTTATTGTTCCGAAACAAACACAAACCCTTAGTACAGTTTCTTGTGCTGACACAAACACGAACCCTAAGTACGGTTTATTGTGCCGACATAAACACGACCCCTTAGTACAGTTATTGTTCCGATACAAACACTAACCCAGAATTTAGGTTCTTGTACTGGCACAAACCCTTAGTAGAGTTATTGTTCCGAAACAAACACGATCCCTTAGTACAGTTATTGTTCCGAAACAAACACGAACCTGTGCATGAAGTCCTTATTAAGGACCTTGTTTCAATAACATTTCCAATCAGAACGGGGAATTCGTATAGGTGCCTTCACAAGGTTTTCAAATCATATCAGTTTACATCAGAATCGAATTATCTGATATTCCGGAGAAGAAACAATAAAGTTGAAAATACATTTCAAAATAAGAGATCACGTTCATCGAATCTGTATATAGCAAAATTGACTATTATTCCGTCTAAAGAATATATAACTGTTCCAAATCGGTGCTTCTCGGATGGTAGAGCTTATCTGTGGCACGGAGTTAAGCTTAACTCTACACCCATATACAGATAGGCTGAGATATGACATTCTGAATATCCAATGTTTGTAAAGATCGAATCTAAGTACCCCTTTCTATTGGTAGTAAACATTTTTATATGAAAGGCTATTATTGTACGTGGTGGCAACGCCATAAAATATATAGTTCTCAGTGGAGCTTGATTCCACACAAAAGGTCGCATTGTTACAACAACAATGACTGTTATCCGCAATTTCTTTTATGTTTCCAATAACGAGTGTCCATTATAATCCGACATGCGTCCAGAGGACATGAAATACAATAAATCATCAGAAAAGGTCACCGTGACCCATAAATTATGACACAATCCTGGAAATAGCGATTGTATTTTCCTTACCGAAAATAAGGCAATTAAACCTCATGATCGGACTTATACACAGTTTGGGCTATTATATTGGTAAAACCATATAGACACAATGCTAGTCTTTCACAAGGCCGCTGTCGTATATACATTTTTCAGCCTAAAGTGAAAATACCCAGGTGCATGTTCAATAGATATATATCAATTGGGAATTATAACAAAAATTAAATTCTTTGCAGTCAAAGGTATTTTGTTTTTAATGTTCCTATTAACTTTGCCTTATCTTTGTGATAAGTGTTTTTATAGGTACATATATTAATCGTCCATATTTATAAATGTATGAAAAGAAAAATGTACAAAAATCCACCCAATGTGTTTCAACTTCAATGAACCGTGTGAATCACAGAAACACGAAATCAATTAAGTTGAAGAAAACATGGCGTCTATCGATCCTGATGATTGAAAAGACGTTTGACATATATTTCTAAAATTAAACCACACTTGCACTATTTTTATATCTTAATATCGAGTTGTTATGGGAAACCTACAGACATCTAGAGATATAACGCAATGGCCATACCATTTTTTTTTTATGTCAAAAAACAATTAACCTGTCGTTAATCCTTACAAAAATACGGTTGGAGGACAAACAACAAATTTACAGGTCCCTGATTATTGTGGTATTTGGCAATTTAAAAAGAAAGATTTCTTTAAAAGAGTCAATCGCCATAAAAGTTAACGAATTGACAGTTGCAATCATAAGTTTAGAATTATACACCTTTAGTGTACATGCGATGCGAAAACTGTGGTATCAAATTATAATCAAACGTGTTCCTTTTTTTTTACTTCAGACTTATTATCTTGACCGGATATTGTAGAATGAATTGCCTATACGTCAAACGAAAAAAAGGAAATAACTTCTCATGACAGTATCTGAATTTCATCATCAACTTTCTATACCCTTGTCCTTTACATCTTCCCGGTTGTATTGGCTGCAGCTTTAGCATTAAATTCAAGAGTCTGAGCTGTTGTCAGTTGTGATTTAGTCTGGTCTAAAAACTTCTGAAGTTTATAGTGCACACTCCTTGTTCGCAGTCTCTCCTCAGTGTTGGTGGGTGGTCGCTGGCACGATTTTCCTGTACCAAGTGTTTCGAGTCCTGGGAGGGTCAGTGATGTTCGACGTCGTGGAAGCGACGGTGAAACGTCTGGTGACGACAAAGGGGAGACCTTGGATGCAGAAAGGCTGTATTGACAAGCACTTCCCGTTGGCCCTAAACCTTCTTTTGAGTTATTCCTGGAGAGAGATGGTGAGCGGCTTCGATCATTGGCTTGACGATTAATGAATGATGCGAGCCCGGGAGACGGGCTTCTTGTCCTCGGTGCACCGTGTGAAGGGCGGTTATCAGCAGTAGGTAAATGTGTTGATACTGCCCTTCTTTTATGTGGTGACTTGGCTTCAGGAACATCCAGCAACGACTGCGTAGAACCTCTGCGCTGTGTTACTCTGGTCAAATCTTCCCACTCATCCTTTGATTGTTTCCCATTTTCTATTGGGAAAACGTCCGAATTATTTTTCTCCTCATCACAAAAAAAGAGATTTAGCTCGGAGTCTAAAGATACTATCTCCTTCAAAGAAACAAGTTCAGAGTTACAGGGTTCATTACCATCTAATATTGTGTTTCCACCAAGACTGTGAACCTCTGATGAGTTGACCAGAACAATTGGTATTGTTGGGCTTCCACCAGAAGACCCCCGTGAGTACGTCCTTGCAGTACTCTTGGATTTAGTCACACTGCAAGACAAATTCTCAATCGCAGCAGATCTTTCTTCCCTTAATCTGTCAAGAGTTCTCCAGCCCTCCTGACAATCGCTTACTTTTCTCTCCGACATTTTCGACCAATTTAACGGGTACACCCAGGAATATATACTATTAATTGCTTTTTGAAATATATATACAACTGGAGTCGAAGAGCCGTGTTAACTGTGTTTCCTTCTTCAGCCAAATCCACGGCTGCAACGCTATGCTTTACCGTTTCCAAACGCCAGAACTTAACAACGCATTGACGCAAATCCCAATAATTACTTTCTATCTGAGGAATATCAGTAATCTATATCATTTATCACAGATTCACAGTTATAAATAAACATGTCAATACATGAAGAGAGAAACTTGTGATCAATATACTATAACTGCCATTTATAGTCCGGTTTAAGTACTTCTGTTTAGGTATTCTAGAACGTGACAATCTGTGAAAAACCACTCTCTGGTATTGATGACGGTACATTTCACGGTTATCACAGTCCGCATTCGAAATCAATCTGGTTGAAAGAAATCGTACAATAGAATTGTTTCGAACGTATATATAGTTCATTCTGGAGACAACACCTAATAACACAAACAATATGTACACAATTTTCTATATTCGATTCGTATAATTTAAATTAAACACGATGGTGAATAAATAATGCCAAAATACAACAGTAGATGATGGTGAATTTGTAGGTTATATACCAATTTTAAAATTGATCGTTTTACGCTGTTTTGCCAAACAAATTCAATATCTATTTGCCCAGGGGGGGTTTTCCAGAACGAATTCCCTTTTTGTTGTAACCAAAGCTTCATCCTTCTCAGCCATTAGAGGTAACCCATCCCTGGAGATTTGTGCCGAACAATTAATAGTCTACAACAACTACATTCGGATAACCCCTCTTTACTATGGTACGCCAAAGCGGAAAAAATTAAGATTTATTAATTCAACTCCAAGATTTTTTTTCATGCAATATTTTTTTTCTTGTCCACGATTTTAATTTTTCTTGTCCAAGATTTTATTTTTCATGTCCAAGATTTAATTTTTCTTCTTCAACTTTTTATTTTTCTTGACCAAGATTTTATTTCCTTGCCCAAGATTTTTTTTCGATCCAAGACTCATGTGACCTGTCCAAGATTCCCGTGACCAATCCAAAATTTCCACTGTTTGCACTGTTTCAGCATTTTAACGCATAGTATTAGGTTTGTATGTTTAACTCAATGACCTATATTATACTGTATAGTTACGTCATTCATTACGCTGCACTGATATGTCAGCGTTACACTGATTGTGGGCGTGGAAAAACCCTTGGACAAGAAAATAATCTTGCATGAAAAAAACAATCTGGGAGTCAAATTCATAAACCTTGATTTTTTTCCGCTTTGGCGTGTCATTCATTACACCACCCAATAAGAATGGAGCTTCCATTCGAATGAAGCAGGCGGTCTAAATAGAATAGGACAACTAAGCTATATAGAGGTAATATACACGCATGATCTTAGTCTGATTACGGTGTCTTGATATCAATACACTTTAATTGACAATGGCGTCACGCTTGTTTTTTTGTCGACTGAGATGTGTAAAAGACTTTCTGATTGGCTGCTTGTTTTACAATAGTCCAATTAAACTAATTATAACTTTTCCCAATCTTTTTGGCTCAATTTGCAGCAAGGGAAGAAATATGAAATGTATTTGACATTTGTGATGGAAGGATAACGGCTATGGGCACATCATACGCTTTTAGAACTCCTCTGGTTTATTTCTCCTACTTTCTCGAAAAATATTCATGCTTATGCATATTTTTATGCAAATTTCCAAAAATCATATTCCAGTATGATCATTTCACCAACAAAGTTCTCATAAAACATTGTAATGAGAAAAAAAATCATATTGGATCTTACCTAAATTATTAAGAGGCTGAAATATTATTATTTGCATAATGTCATATATTCTTAATGTTTGTTTGTTTGTTTGATTCGTGCTGAAGAGTATTTCACTTATATGACAACGGATTGTGGTAATGATTGCTCCTTACCTAATAAAGGCAGAAAATCGAGAGGAAACCTTGTAAAACACACTCCCAAACACACTCCCGTGATGGCTGAAGCCACATAGTGTGACTCACTCACATACTTGAAGGTAGACAGACAGATTCAATCCTGTGTATATTCTTAATGAATTGATTCCATTTCAGGCCACACAGAAGTGATTCATAATAGTGGTAATATGGGCTATAGGAATATAGGTTTTACAGCAATATTTCATTAAATGAAAACAAACAAAATTAAAGTAAAAGTTAAACAATTTATTTGAACTTTATGTCCAATACTTGAACTTTTAAAAGTAATTTTTTTAAAATTCATTATGACAATTAAAATATTTTAGCACCCATAAGCTTAAATCAATACCCTCTACCAGTGAATATTATAATATCTAATAAGAATAATTAGACATTATGAATTATCAATAATGCAATTAAAATAATGTATTCCAAGCATTCACAAAATCAGCTCACTATATTCATTGAAAAATAAAAAATAATATGACTGTAAGAAAATTTGGCACAGAGATGAAAAGTGCAACAATGATTGTGTAGGTTAAACAATCAAAACAAAATACCTTCAAAAATCCACAAAATAAAAATATCCTCAAACTTTTAAGTAGAAATCAATCTTCTTCTATTAAAGTACATGGTGAGTGACTATAAATTTTCAAAGAAAGTTTATATTAATACCAATTCTTAAGATCAAGGACAAATTATTCACTTAAACAATTGCTAGGATGATTTTATTATGTTCAACTGAAGTTCAAAGTGCTTTGTGGAATGGTTTTGAATTTTGAGGTTCACAATGGAAAGGTTCATTCACAAATTTAGTGAAGCAGAAGTTAAACAATAGTGGAACAATTGTTTGTGTATGTCGCCATACTAGCTACAGATACATGCGATTTGGTAGACAGTTTCTAAAATGTTTTAAAAACCATACAGCTGGCCAGTGTATGGGTCACTGGCGACTGCTGTAAATATATTTCATTACACAGATTCAGTGATAATGTAAGTTTTTCATTTATACAAAATTTTAATATCACACCAAGGTGTCAACTTGTCATAATAACTTCATACATTATTGTATACAATATAATTAAAGTACTCAAAACAATAGTTCAGACTTACATTTGTAACACGAAGGATTATGAAAATGACATTGCTATTATACTTTACTAGGAATTGTTTTTTTATATAGGATATGTTATTAAAAACAAGATTACCTCCACCCCAACCCCCTCTGTTAAAACCCCACAACAATTTAGATATAAATATTTTGGCTTAATAATTTAGTTTTGTAGAATTTTTAAAAAAAATCATGTAAATTGTAGACCAGTTTCGCCCTCATGTCCTGATTAAGATTACCCACCAGAGACAAGTGTCATCTTTACACCCACAGCATAAACATATATTTAGGAACCTATTATTCCAAACTTGTACCATGTTCTTTGTCTGTAGGTCTCCCCAGGGCGAAGAATAATGCTCGGAAATGTTGGCTGAAAACAATTATGATTGTGCACTTAATCGACATTAAGAAGTGGGGTGACATACTTACACAATATCTGGATAAGCACAAGGTGCTAACACAGATTATACCTCATTCCACTCCAGAATAGGCAGAATAGTGGAATAGGCATCCGCCACACACAAAAGTGTTACTCGCGGACTCTTTTATAGTGAAAGGCATACACTAAAATGCAAGGTTGGTGTCAAAACTTGCATTGTTTGCTTGTTTGATTGTATTTAATGTCATACTTTAGGGTATTTCACTGGATTGATTTATTCATCATAATAGCAATAATTCATATACAGATACATTTGAACAAATGAAATAGAGGGAAAATAGGATGACACATTTTCCATTTCACACTTCGCCATGCTTCAGTACTGTAGAAACCACCAGG
>JARFOD010032553.1:0-10553 GCA_031763545.1 Mopalia muscosa
GGTGGGGGGTTAGGTATAATACATTTCAAATATCTGTATGGACATGGGTGTAATACTGTGAAATGGCAAAAATGATCCAATAGTATCAACTTAGTTTCAAGTTAGTCAATCCAAGGAAATGGAATGTCCTTTTTTATCAAAGCATTAGTGCGCATCTGTATAACGTACATAACGTATACTAATGATAATTGGTTTTTAATTGCAACACTGTCTTACTGAGATCATGAGATAGCAAGTGTTTAATGGCAACGATGTGAACAATATGTCACACAATGCATCAAACTGTAGGACGACACTGCTCCAGCCTATAGTATACATTTCCTTTCAGTACCAATTGTATTCTGATAAACTTTTGACGGATCATTCAGATTAGGTTATCTGTTGGCCCCGTTGTCAATCCTGACAAGTGTACAAGTGTACCAAGACGATTAGACTGGGCGGAGAAGTCAATATTTCTTTCTTTTAAAACAGGAAATGTACTAATTGTAGAAGAAACGGATAAATTTTAAGTATAAACGTCATTAGATATTAGAGAGATCCCCTTGTTTGCCATAACCGGCGTAACGAGTTACGTTCATTATGTCAAGTAAGACATATGTCAATCACATGCTTTAAACACAAATTGCGCAGAAGTAAAGAAATCCCCTCATGGAATTGTCACCAAAAGTTGACACTCAGAGGTGTACATTTGTGTCCATTTTGAAATCTAGCGATGCATAAAGTTTTTGCATTTCAAATAAGCCTTTTAAAATACATAAGCTTTTTGACGTATGACTTCAAACTTGTTAAAAGAGATAAGTGTACGCAAATTCCAGTCCTGTGAAATTGTGTATAAAATCGTCACTAAGGTGCTTTGATAGAAACAAAATTCCATACGGCATAATACTTTTGTATGATTTTGTATTCCAAGAGTAAATAAAAAAAAAGCTTTAAATGAAAAATGAAAACTGACGCAAATGGAATAAGATTTAAAAAAAATATAAATACTTAAAGGTGATTTACCAAAAGACTAAATAAGATAAAATAGATTTCCCCTTTTAAAGTGCTAATGAGTGCTGATGTCAGCAGTGGTTAAGGTTAACAAATACACTGTATAGAAAACGTGGGAAAAGAAATGCACGAATAGCTGAGTCTAATCTAAATCAATATTTTCAAGCTTGTATTATAATGTATTTGACTGCTATTTGATCTAAAAAGTGAAAATTAATCAATTAAGCCTACGACTTTTCACAAGTTTTATTGTACTTGGACAGGCTATCCATCAATGCTATAAAACATGGAGTAGCCTCCCTTACTTGAGCAATATACAGACAGCTTTAAAGGTATACTTTTGATAATGTGATCATTGTGTTCTATACAGATTTATGTTCATTACTGACTTTTCGGAATAATAAGGTGTTGTCCTCTATGTTTTACTGTCCACATATTAAACTTATGCTTCTCGTAAGAACTATATAAATAAAATAAAAAAATAAAAAATAAAAAAATCGAATTTGGTTTGGCAAGTAGGTGTAACAAAGAGTGATAGGGTGCATTTAACAAATATAAACTACCTAATAAAAAGAACACACGATAATCGACTTCCACAGACGTTGAATGTTCTCTAGCAACGTAACAGCGCTTTTATATCTAATAAGAATCAATCACTGTACAAAAAGCTCAAAGAAGTTAACCAAATTCGATTCAATGGAAATCCACTGTCATCTTAGAACAAAGCCACAACGAGAAATGACAAAATACGCATGTTAAGTACTATATTTGGCTTTATTAAACCATCATCAGTTATTCCTGATGGTATTTTTATAAACAAAAATATAGAAAGTTGACATGACTATCTTGTTGTTTCTTGGAGTTGTGACTTTGGTCTTTGTCCAATTATTAAGTGGCAATCACAGTATATGGCTTTCTCTATTTCCATAAATTGTATTGATTGTTTGTTACGATAATGTAATAAGTGAGCAATTCAAAGCAAATACAGAGTTCATCAAGGCGTAAAGTATCAGCTATTTAATGCAATCGCTTCGAGGCTGTAAACGATAATATCATCCCTTTAGCTTAGCTCTGTAAAAGAGACCAATTGATTTGGTCAAAGCGCTATAATGGTGAAATCAGGATGCCATAGCACGAGGTGTTCGAACTGTAAAAGAAGAGACGGATGCTAGTAAAGAGGTCTCATCACTTCACTCTTCACATCCCAGAGAACAGTAAATATTTGAGAAAATATGTGGTCATTTACTCAATTGGCCATTCCCCCCCTTTTCAATGAACCCAATTGATTTGGTAAGAAGTACACAAGAGAGAGCTCCGGAAACCAGCGTCAAGTGAGAGCCTCTTTGATTCAACATGCTGTATTCATGCCAAATGCAACCTCACCAGTCTATTGAAACAATAGCTGCTGAAAAATCAATGTTGAAATAAATTCAGTGTCTCTTTAGGGTGAAAATTTCCCGCATTCGACACTCCATTACAATACGTCTGCTTTCGCATTTTAATTGCCGTTTCTAGTTAATCTGTTATAATGGAGAGCTCAATGCTCGTTTACTTGACAGGCACTGTTTCACTTCAGGATAAACATCTAGAAGGATTTATTTTTCTACTGAGAGTGGAACTTGTTGTTCATTTCCTTTGGCAAAGTAAAGCGTGTTGTTTATTCAGGTTAGAAAGCAAGATCTGTCAAATGGGCTTTGAAATATTTGAGACTTATGCTGAATTGAGCAGACGACAGAGGTGTGTCAATTCACGCGGATCCTTTCTAGAACAAAGGCGCGAGCGCGTGGCGGAGTTTGTCGATGCGATTCGAATTGTTTCTAAACACAGTTCCATATAGTAGATTTTCCTTATGTAAACTTTAAATGCAATTAATCGTAATCTATGTGCAATGAGATTTTGTGTAAATAATAGTTCATAATAAAATTGCTCAGTATTCTGCCAAGCTAAAGATGTCTGCTTCATTAATTGTCATTTGTCTATGGGTAATATAGTTAAAGTATATTTTTGTTTTCAGTTATGTGGCAACATTTATTTTTCCGACAGAACATCTGATGATAAACTTTGCCTTAATACATGTATATGGCTGGGCTTCTGTAAACGCTTTGAAATCACACCGCCGTCATTTATAAGCGAATTATCCTCAGTACAGAGTTAAACACCAATCAATCCAGCTTTGAATCATTTTTGTTGTTGACACCATTCAGCATACAACATACTAAGATTGTACTGATCATCACTGCTATTTAATCATTACGCTTTGTTACATACAATACGGATTCAATGACAAGTGGAGATAACTTTTTTCAAAATGACAGTGCATGCATGTTTTAAAGGAGAAGGCACGCGATTTTATAGGGGGTTATGGTCGTTTTGTAATGCTATTTTAGTGACAAAATAATCCTTAGATAAAGAAACAATTAAATAGTTAGGCAGTAATTTACGTTTTACAAACCGGAAGTGACGCACGCGATGCAAGTGATACACAATAACAGCACGATTTCACATGCTATAGCTACGATAAATCTATCATATCGGGGTCAGGTTCTTCTTAATTTTTTCTGTCGGGAAGAATTATTACCGTACATGTTGTAATATGTAATGAAGAACTTGAAGCAAGGAAGAAAAATTAAGATATAAATAAAAGAATGGAGGATACAGCAGTATTTAGGTCTGGAGGCGAATACGTATTCTTGTAGACTTACGAGTATTATACAGTATATATACAGGCCTTTGAACTCATGGAACTATCAGGTTATAGGCATGGTGTAATGACTTGATATGTCGGATGGAATGGGCTTAAAACAATACTGCAGTATCTCTGAACACATCGACAACTGACGCCCCCATCTTTTGAATGTATATGAGACTAAATGCACTTTATTATCTCCCTTGAAAAAAAAACAAAAAAAACCCAACAATTTTTTACCATGTAACAATGCTCGCCATATAAACTGTGGGCTATTTTTATCAACTAGTCTCGCTATACGTTTAATGCGTTGCCTAATGATGCATATATATTTATTAGCCGCTGCAGAGGTGAATAGTTTTGGTCAGACTTAGCGATAGGCTTACCCCCATCGATCTGAGGAAACGAAGTATTCAACCTGGTTTACAACTACTTGTCGACATTTTAGTTGAATAAATAGCGTTAACCTACAGTTTACCAAAGTTTAAGCATTGAGGTGCACTACTGGCTTTATTATCATTTATTCTAGGCAAAACATCACATGACTTTAGAGATAACACGTTGACTGACTGCCTGTGCATGACAAATAACGCTAGAAGGTATGAGAAAAGCCAATCGTGCACCTAACTCCTACTCTGATACCTGGTAATGTAGGCATATATCTGTACTTAAACTTTAAACTTCCCAGTTGGCCAGTTAGCTTTTCTATTGGGCGACATTTTTTATCAGTTGTATATTACTGGTGTAATTTTCCAAGATAATAACAGTAAAACATAAGTTTTTGAATTATCAATGTAGGTCAGGTGTGCAATAACAGGTAAGTATGGTTAAGAGGGCTGCTAAAGGACGCCATAGGCAGATTATACTGCTGATAGAAAGCCTTGAATTTCACATATTCTCACGCTACACTACATAACTGTGACCGCACATATCTCCCTTGTATTAAAGGATAGATAGCCTGTTATCAGCAGAGACGAAAATATTGTGTTCTGAGTGTATGGATAGTGTTCAAAATTACATCAGAGCTGACTTGGCAAATCATGTATGATGTACCGTTCAGGCCATAGCGCTTTGCCTTTTTGACACTCTCTTGAACATTGATTATGTTCACTAAGTATTGACCAAAATCATTTCAGATTTATGTATTCATTTTTTGGCCAGCAGTTAGCTTTTTGTTTGTTTGATTGGGGTTTAACGTCGTACTCAAGGGTATTTCACTTATATCATATGACGATGGATTATCCACTTCACCTTACCTCATTACGGCGGAAAAATAGAAAGAAACTTCTTAAAAACAACACCCCAGATTGCCAGGGCCACAACATGTGTCATGCTCATATACCTGATGGTCGACAAACAGACTCCATTCAGTGAACAGTACAAATCAAATCATGTTCAGTTTAGGAAGCGAACACGATATCACTAAGCCACGGCCGCAGGTAGTTAGAAGATAGGTGGTTATTATTGTGAATATTTACTTTTTTACTACTCAATGCTACAGATACAGAAATGATACGGCATGGAATAACCACCATAAAAGAGTTACCAGGTCAGTTACTAAATTGGATCTAACAGGTTTAAAAGAGCTTTCCACAAACTCTGAACACCATATTTTCTACTGATTATAGATTATATAAAAATATTCAGACAAATTTTAATTTTTTATTCTCTTCCCCTTTAAGGGTGTTTTTCATTGTAGTCAAAGTCTTGAATTACTAAGTTTTATTGATTGCGGTTTTATATATCTGTACATAAGATTATTTCACTACTTATATGGCAATGTGAACTCAAAAATGGGTGAAAATAATCTCAATCTACCCGACTGGTAAAAAATCTACCTGACAGGTAAGAAATAAAGACTCAGAGAGGACAATCACATGATACTTAACTACCAAGGCTACCACAATAACTCAGAGGGCACCAGGGCAACCAAAAATTCCCTTCAACCACTTGCTCTCAAATTCAGTTTGATTGTTTGATTTGGGTTTAACGTCCTATTGTAGTTTGTTTGTTTTTTTGGGGTTTAATGTTGTACTCAAGGGTATTTCACTTATATGAAGACAGATTGTCCACTACACACTGTTCCTTGCCTTATAATGGTGGAAAACTGGGAGGAAACCTTGTAAAAACCATCCCTGCAATTGTCTGAGCCATATCGTGTGACTCACTCATAAACCTGATGGTTGACAGCACTTACAGCAGACCTGATCCCGTGAAAGGTAAATTAGAGTAGGATTAGTAAGCGCACATGCTACCACTAAGCCTTGGCTGCGGGTCGTCATATTCTAAAGAATTTCACCTTATCCTGATGCAAGATTGTCCACTTTTCGCACTGATCGTCTTACGTTAGTACGGTTTGTTTGTTTGTTTGATTGGTGTTTAACGTCGTACTCAAGGGTATTTCACTTATATGACGACTGACACAAATACAGGACATCACAAACAAATCTGCTTCCCGTTACTCTTTAGCTCTGTGAACACCAGGGCAACAAAGGCAACCTCTTTTCTCGCCTCTTACGATCGACCGAGGAAGCCGAAAGAGTATTCTGCAGAGCCATGGCCCACCCGCTCCCTCACGGGACCAGGCAATACAGGAAACAAGTTATCAATAATTGTCCTAGTTTTTGTCCAATCGATGTAAAGTAATTATTAAAAGTGTACCCTATTGTTAAACATCCATTTATTTGCATGAAATCGCTTTTGTTAATTTTATTATTTGGTAAAAACTGTTTGAAGGTTTTCCACATTTCTCTAGGATTATGTTTATTTTGTTCTACTATTTCTTCAAAATATTCACATCTGACTTTGCGGACTTTGCCCTGAACACGATTTCTCTGAGTTTATATTTTATTCAGTCTTCGGATAACTTGGTTTTCATTGTGTGTTTGAGCAACCATTCACTTGGCTTCGGAGAGAGAAGGCCATCTCTCTGTACATTAATTGCCTGTTCAAATTGAAATATTTGAATAGCATCCCTTGTGGCATTGAAAGGGCGAACCTCCGGAGCAGATGGCTTTTTAGTTTGTGTGTCTGTTTATGTTTTTTTTTTGTTGTTTTTTTTTTTGTCTGTGGCTGTGTTTTTTTATTTTTGGTTTGGCTTGTTTATTTGTATTAGTTTGTGTTGAAGAAGTTGTTTTTATTAGTATTTGTCTGGAGTTTGTGTCAACAGCAGAGGAGTGTTCATCACCAGTTGACCACGTAAGGGTGGTACATACGATCTATGTGCAGCTATTACTGTTAACCTACCTACCTAGTTATATTGTAATTTTGTCAGCTCTCTTCGTCATTGTAAAAAAATACGAGATAATAAAACATACACACTTACTAATAGAACCAAAATATATATTTTGACGTTTCCTACTTAATTGATCCATGGGCCAACGCCTTCTGCAATGATCTACAATTTAAGGTAGGATGGAATAACCTAAATTTTACTTTTCTTCAGCTTTGAATTAATAATTACGATGGAATTGATAAATGATCATTGCAGGGCTCGATGTAACCAGAACCTGCTGGTGTAATACGGCCCACCCGCTCCCCCACGGGGATGCTTATCTGGACCACATCCGAATGTGGTTTTGAAAACGTCGAGAGGACAAGGCGAGACCGTCTATGTTTTAATTTACCTTGAAAGCCGAGGGTTGGCAGTCCTTGAAGAGTTATTTCGACAGTATAATAGAGGCCGTGGACACCTTGGTTGAAGATTGTATGGTGAAGCCTGAGTACGATGAAGCCTTGGCTGATTTACTTTACGACGAAGAAGGTCCAATAAAACCTGTGAAACTATCTAATTCATCAGAAGATCATGTTTTACGGGATGACCATATAAATCAACAGGGCTACTAAGGACTTGGTAATGCTGATGTACACATGGGCACCCCAAAAACTTTTTAAAAAACTTTTACAAAATGATACATGTGTGTAATGTATGGTGCGGTGAAAATGGTGTCTGTGAATTAAAGAAGGTGAACGTTTGAATCCTTTGACATGCTTTGTGTATCGGTTCTGGCTATTAGTTTTATACCGAAAATCTAGTGTGTCTTAATAATCATAATATTAAAAATATTCAAATCGTATATATGCTTTTTTGTTGATTCTTTGTTGTCATATCGGTATAACCTTGTTCTTGAGTAGGTTGTTACTGCATTTGTGATATAAAAGCAATGAATCCCAGCATAGATTCGTATTTGCGACATGTTTTAAAATGTTAAAAGTAATGCATTTTACGATGTTAAAATGTTATACAACCAGGCGAAGCATGATGGTAAACGTACAAGTTACACCCTCAACACAGAAAAAAAAGAGTCTGGCCAAATATAAGGCCTTTAAAAGGCAGCTCTGTAAGAAATCAACCCCATTTCGAACCCGCAAGACAATTGTTCAAGGTGGTGGCTTCCTAGGTGATCTTTTTCTCATCACAGTAACGGTGTAAGGACCCCTGCTATCCAAAATCTTGGATTGGACAGCTTTAAGAAAAGGGCTCCTGTAGATCAGGGTATGTTAAAGAACATGCAGAAAGTACCACAGCATCTACACCCAGCCTAATAACTCAATTACAAACGCTAGATAAAAACATTGGGGCTTTTCACAACGAAGTGACTTACCCGAAAGGGATAAAAAAAATTTAATATAGTTGTATAACCAAACACTATACCCACAAAGGGCGTATCGGGAGAAACATTACAAAGAGCAAGTACCAATCCCTGTGACAGTAGAGGCGAACCAACTGGTTTTTGGTGCAATCGGTACACAAGTTGAACTGGAAATTTTACTCAGCATAACAAAATCCATATAATTGGTCCTTAATACATGCACCGGAAAGTTCTCCTCACACACACACAACCACCTGGCACACCTCCACGAACCCATTTACGAGGTAGAGGTGATACTGGGATCACGGCTGGGAAGACATTAAAGTGGAACTCATTTTTAAAAGGTGTGACATTTTCACAGATAAACAGTTGACAAGGAAGATATCGACGTATAAGCATGGTTTATATTACACTGGCTTCCAATCCCTTCCCGACAATACATTAACTCATTATGTAAACACCAATACCGCGTCCTTTCCAATTGTATGGACCATGGCAGGTTGGCTTATCGGATATAAATCCCCCCCCCCCCCCCCACACACACACTGCTGATTCAACGTCCAAAATAGTCAACTTTACATAATCATTCCATTATGGCGATAACCTCGTACATAGAGAAGGGGTATTATGCAACTACTGGAGATTTTGTAGATGCTGTTAAGACGGCCATCAAGATAAACCCCAAGAAAGTACAGTTGACTTAATCAATTTACACGGAGAACTTGTCTAACGCTAGAGCCCAAATTAAGTGTTACTCTATAACCCGACATTACAAATCATATTAGGCTTAAAATATAAAAGTTTTGGTTTGTGGGACAGTGGCACGGCAACCGATATAAGAATGTGTTTCACTCGCCCTACGTTAATACAGACACTATACAACCACAGGTAGTGGGGGACACGATGGCACCACTTTTGAGGGCGGTCCCTATAGTGGGCAAGCATGGTGATAGTATAAACAATTCCTATTCTTACGTGAATTATTTGCCTCTATTGAAGACACAGTTTCCATCAGTGGAAATCATTATAAGGGGTGATACAGGTGCTTCGGTCTCATTTGAAAACGGGCGTGTGATCGAGACGCTATATTTCACAAAGCGCCGCTCCGAACATTTTACATAACTATGAAACCTACCTACAGAGATAGGGGTCGAGCCTTGAAGCAACCACTAATGTAAGTTAAGTTTTTTAACGTATCATTTTTTCATGAAAAATCATCCATACAGGTCTTCAGAACAGTAAATTCCATTAAAAATAACCAGCCAGAATATTTCAAAATATTTTTCACTTTTTTTTTCTTAATTTTTTTTTATCGCTTTTTCATCAAAAGATTTTCGATTTTCCAATCAAATTTTGAACATTATTACATTAGTGGTTGAAGTCGACACATACATTTTCAACCAATAATGTAATAATTTTTTTTACAACTCATTTTTTCATCAAAAATCATATATATACGTCTTCAGTACAGTCAATTTATTGAAAATAACCAACTTTACACAAAAGATTTTGTATCTTCCCTATAAATTTGAAAGATTTGTTTACATTTCTTCATCAAAAATCATCTATTTACGTCTTTAGAATAGTAAATCTATGAAAAATGATCAACTTACGACAAACATTTTTTTTAACTGTATGTTACTTTTAACATATTTACTGTTCTTAAGACGTAAATAGATGGCTTTGATTACTTTTGTAAAGACACAAATAGATGACTTTTGATGAAGAAATGAGATGTAAAAAAAGTTCTATCTAGAGATATCTTGCAATAATGTTTCAAGGCGGTGGTGCGAATGCACCAATTCCGAACTATATTTATTTACACCTAAGCCTACGCTGACTAGTGTAGAAGAGGAGAAATGAGTACTTGTGTTAAACACAGAACCTCAGGATAGAGAAGGTCAACATTGGATTGCTATTTATAAAGAAGGTCCAGGAGCTTATTTGACACCTTCAGACAACCACACACGCACAGACAGTTCAGACATTTTTTAAATAATAAATGTAAATCATGGACTATGAATAAACTGTGTTTTAAAAGTATTTTCACTGCTGTATGTGGTCAATACTGCATACTGTATTTATGAAAAGATTCCGGCATACTCCTATGTCAAGAATTACCAATTGGTTTTCTAATGCTCAGTTCACACCAACGGCGCTTTGATGGCGCTTTAAAGCGGCGTGCAAAGCGGCACCAAAGCGTGACACAGCTCGACTAAAGCATCAGGGTCGTAATAGATCGTTGGAAAGCTTTGAGCAAAGCGGGACATTCGGCAAGAGCGCCA
>JARFOD010032564.1:0-10553 GCA_031763545.1 Mopalia muscosa
TAACAATGTGTTTTCAATGGTTTAATGAAAGTATATTTAAACATATGTGGTTGTTTTTGTTGTTAAATTTACCCCCATAACACATTTTAAAAAATTGCTGAGGCAGAAGTGTTTTTGCCAAGGCGAAATCGTTCTGCCTCAGCAATTTTTTTGCCGAGGTGTCAAAGCCTAATTACCAGGGCTGTGATAGCTGGAGCCACATGGTGTGACTCACTCATATACTTGATGTTCCATAGGTGGACTTGATTCTGTGAATGTCATATCAAAGTAGGATTGGTAAGCGCACTTGTTAAGCCATGACAGCTGACCCGTCAGGACAACCCAAAGTGGATTGCAGATAAGAGTACCAGTTTAATTCTAAACCTTTTTTCAATTACCCTTCTAATTTCTAGACTTACCAGGATTATTTTGGAAACTTCAACCATGGACCAATCAAGTTACAGACCACTGCTTAAAATGATTTCATTGAGATTGAATAAGAAGGAGGTTCTGAAAAGAGAGTACAAGAACAAAAAATTACAACCTATGTTTGTCTGTTTATTTATTTTTTTTTCTTAGTACTTTAGGTTGCCTTGTTGGATTATTTAAAAGAAAGAAAAAAAACATATCAACAAAAATTAAAGGAGCAAGATTTCAAAAGTTTAAAATTATATATATTTTCTTGGCTTTGTTTGTTTAAATGTTTGATTGGGGTTTAACATCATACTTAAGGTTATTTCACTTACATGACAAGTCGGCACCACTGACAACAAATAAGACAAGACAGGACAAATAAGAGGGTGTAATACGAAGACATAACAAAACAGAATGGCTTCATGTTGCCCAGTTGCCCTTCAGCTGCAATTGCACCAGGGCAACAACCAGGGGAAGCTCCCATGCAGCCCTCTGCTATTTTCTTTGTATCTGTCAACAACGCTTAATATTCTTAAGATTATTTCACTCATATGACAGGATGCCAGCTCAAATGGGTGAAAGAAACACCTTCTATGCTACTGACAACTAACAAAGACATTGTTTGTTTCATTGGGGTTTAACGTAGTACTCAAGGGTATTTCACTTAAATGATGACGAATTGTCCACTTCACACTGCACCTAGCCTTATTTCGGTGGAAAAGTGAGAGGGAACCTAGTAAAAACCACCCCCACAATTGCCAGAGACACCATATGGCTCACTTATCGACAACTAACAAAGCGAAGACAATCACATCAAAAAATAATGATACCTAAACACATCAGAATCATCAGATATAATTAAAATGATCACAAACAGATCACAAAGTTCCAATCTCATTTCAGAGCTAATTTCCAAGCATTTAAGATACCCTTCACTGTCATACTTAATGTTATTTCACTCATATGATGGCGTATGCCAGCCCCATGAGTGAAGGAATCTGTTTTTCTCAAACTCACTGGCAACAAACAATGTCAAGATCACAAATCAAATCAGCTCTGAGAGAAAAAGGGAAACAGGATAGCATCGTCATCAGGAGTGTTGCCACCATGTATTTTTTTTCTGATAAAGATTCAGAGAATTAAGAATGAAAAAAAGTATTAGAACAATTGGTAGCAAAATAGAATTTGAAATGTTTTGTGATCTTTTCTCTGCATTCTATCCAAAACGAAATATATTAAACTAAACACTAAAGTTAATGTCAGTATATTACTATGATCATAATTTCCTGTTAAAATCAAGCTAAAAGCAGTTCAGAACCCTGATTTAGGTCGGAAGAATTTGGGACAGGAAATTTCTCTAGAAAATGCCCGGTTTTATTTTTAAATTTTGAAACTTTTAACAATAACGTCAATCTACTAATTTTTAAATTTTGGGATACAAGGAATAGGTCAGCCTTTCCAATGTAGTATGAGATTTTCACCATATGACATAAGGTTGTGAAGGAACAATGACGCATGGGAATTAGGTAACAAGATGGCTTTAGAACTTCGATAGCTGGTTGCCAGAGAAAGTTTTAAACCATTTGCAAGTGAAAATGGAGGAGTGCAGGTAAGGAGCTATAAAATGAAAGCTTCAGGTACCGTATAACGACAGGTGTTTTTCACATTGATTCTGTTATAAAAAGATTTAACTCTCTGTGTAGTTTGGATGAAAGAAATCCCAATTTTTTTTTTAAGCTGTACAGTGTACTGTCAGTATTGAGTGACTGTTACTGTATCTAACAAGGAGTTAAACTTCAATTTGAAATCCTTTGTTTTTTAATTTAACACAGTGAAGTTTAAAAAAAAGGAGATGATTAAAAAAGAAAAAAGCCAATCTAGGCATTGGTAAATAAAGTACAGCTTATAAATTCCCGACAAAATATACCCAACAGGTTATGATTATCTTTGGAAACAATTCAGAATATGTATATATGTGTTGTAAAATTCAGGCTTAAAACAAAGTTGAGACTCTCCATCAGTGGTCCATAGGAGGCTGGTATGTCGTCGTTGTTGTTTCACTCAAGGCGGTTGCCATTTCAGTGTTATTATCCACAATCAAGCATTATAGAAAAAAATCCCGGCACAAAAAGGTATGTATTGATCCTACCCACCTTGGATAGTCAGTATGTGTGCATCAAAAGCTTGGGGTATTTTTATTATCGGTAAATGAAACCATTCTGTGCAGCGGCTTCGTGCGAGGATGGAAGAAAGTTCATCGCCATTAGCCGTAGTTTCGTATGTACACATTTCCGCCAAAAGCAGAGCTATACAGCGTGGTAAATTAAAGCAATTAAATGTTACATTTGTAACAAATATAGGAAGTTTCTATCACGAGTTTTTTTTTAAAGAAATCTATATTTTTATTTTATAATGTTTGGCTACGAAATTGCCACACTACTCGGCAGATAAAGGTCAGGTCGAATGACAAGACACTAAGGAATATCTACATGTTAACGACCATTTGTTTAAACCGTCGCCATCTTGCCTCTATCATATAATCGACTTGATCTGAAACAAAGGCCATGTTGTGAAGGGATATTCGCTAAATTACAGTTAGTTGTAGGGACGACGTGGCTGGAATCACAACCGTATAAATACGCAGGGACTATGCAATGATCTAGTTCAGATCAATACTTTTTTTTTAAGTTGCTAACAAGTTTAATTTTACTTAACTTGAAAATCCAAAATTTGTTCCATTTTATTGTGACTAAAATAACAAATTTTAATCATCTGGATTTTTTCGGAACTGTAGTGTTGAGTAGAGGAGCTCCATCATATGACATGCTTGGAAGACCGTTATGTTGCCCATTGCCTCTAAAAGCACCAAGGCAACGAAAAGCTCTCTCCCTATGCTCCACTGGAACCTTAATTGTTGAACCCCGTGTGCAATATATACCTGTACTTAAACCAAGGGTCATATTATAACAAACAAGTGGAGATGTATTAGTAAGGTCAGTTTCAAAACCATTACTGGCACACAGGAATTCCCCCAAACTCCACAAAGATCCAATTTAAAGTATTTGGATTTTCGTCTATAAAGTGTTGAATGGTTTTGAGTGCTGGAAAAATGTAAGCATAGGTCTATGCTATATTTTTTTGCTTCTCTTGTAGCAATTAAGAAATAATAAATTAATGTTAAAATATCATTTCCTGTTCTGACAGAAGAAACACTACTCTGTACATTTGAAATTAACGTGACCTGTAATTCATGCCTAAAGATTGTCAACTTTACAATGCCTGTGCGCCATATATTTAGCACGGAATTCGGTGGAATACAATCACACAATGCATATCAAGGGAGGTATCTATATATATATATATATATATACCAAAATAGAAGTAAATCGGTAAATATATTTTTTAGGTGTTCTGTTCACCACATATATAGAGACACGAGTATTTTTGTGGAATTTGGTTAAATGCAATCCCATTAGTCATCGCTAGAGGCGAAGCGATTTGGTGAAATGAAATCCCATTTGTCATTTCTAGGGGAGAAAGTAAAATTGGTGAAATTCAATCCCATTGATCATTGCTTGGTGAGAAAGCTATTTAGAGACATGCAATCCCATTGGTCACTGTAGGAGAGAAAGCTATTATGTGACATGCAATCCTATTGGTCGTTGCTAGAGGAGGAAACTATTTTGTTAGTTTGTATTTGACACGTTATATAATATGTTTTCAATTTATCTTGTCCAGGTTTGATATGGTGGAAAAGCAGCTTGTCCACAACACCAGGTTTTATATTGTGAACAAGTTATTTTGTTTATAACACATACAAAGTTGATATTGTGAAAAAGCCATATTGTTCACAACACCTAAAGGTTTGATATTGTGAAATTGTAGCTTGTCCACAACACATACAGGTTTGATATTGTGAAAATGTAGCTTGTCCACAACGTGACAGGTTTGATATTGTGAAAAAGTAGCTAAGTAATGCAATTATATAGCATTACTTGATAATGGCTGCTGATGGCACCTTAGTACATGCTACTAAGTAAGGGATGTTCGTTATTCAGTACTAAGGCGCGGGTGGTTAGCACCTAAGTACATGATAAGTAAGGGCTATGCGTAACAATGCGCCAATGAGCGAGGGGAGCCGCGCCCTCTACGTGACGTCACAGGCTGAGCGTGATGTTGCCGTGAGGGGTCACCTGTATGAGTGTATGACAAGTGTAACGTCTGTTTAGGAATTTTGACATTGTGTGCAAGTCAGTGACTGAGTTTGGACTCCTTAGTACATGATAAGTAAGGGCTGTACGTCATTAAGTATTAAGGTGTGGGGAGAACAGCGCCCTCTACATGACGTCACAGCTTGTACGTGATGGCCGAGGTTCTGGGCGAGAAAGGGAGCGCAAGTCTTAAATGCGAGTATGGATAATGGGTGTCTCGAGTCGGCGGTTTAAAAAAAAAATGTTGATGAATTGAATTAATTCTGTTGTTGTCATGTTATGCAATGACTTTGACATTGAAATAATATGCCACTACGTCAATATTTCGTTAAACAGTGTCTCGTCATAAAGTGAACGTCACAACAACGACATGAGGATCTATCGAGTTATCTCCCGTAGTAACTAATCATGTACTCAGGTGCCATCAGCAGCACCTTAGTACATAATAACGATCGATTGCACACTACATATAACGCACAAAATAATTATTTTTGATGACGCACACAACCCTTCCTTATTACGTAATAGCAAATACTAACCCCGCACATTTTGTAATATTACACGATTTCGGCCAAAATGAATTTTCGTGAAATGCAATGCAGTAGGGCCTACCCATCGTCTTACGAGGGGAAGCATTCTGACTGGGAAAAAGTTCTGCAAGTGAATTGGATTGTGAACTCTTGTGACGTACGAACAGACTCTAGCATTTCCTATTCAAACTGTCTCTTTCTTAGCGGGTATGAAAATCCCAAATAGATTCAGGTTTGTAATAAATAATATGACAGGATAATGTAATAATTTGCTGCATTGGTGCATATTTATTAACCCTAGAGTTTGTCAACATAATGAAGATAACGACATGATGTTCTGAATTATCTGATAAAGAGGAAAGTTTCGTCCAAACTAGTATAGGTCCTTCATATTACATTCTACATAAAGTGGTCCTACTAGTTCTGCCGTAAGCATTTGTAGCACAGTCGACTAGCCAGAGACAGTTTATCTGTAATTTCTCAATTAAAAGGACAGTAATTGTGTGACCCTGTGTCACAGCTTTCCATATAATAATATACTTTATCCAAAAAGAAACCCATAGGCGGAATATTAATAGAGTTATATTTTTAATACAAAGCGGGATAATTCAGTAATTTTAGGGCAGCGCAGTTATAGTTGGTACAAGTGTGTTGTGATGTTCTCGCTATGGACCGACGGCAGCGGAGGAGTATTGTCACCGAATAGCGCCGTACAAGGGTGCTGAAGTCAGTACATTGTGTTTCCAGCGTGAGCTGCAATCGGTGCGCGACACCTCCTTGACATAGACTGAATGAGTCTTTGAATCTGGGCACTTGGAATCCTAAACCATTCTTCATGCAGTGCATGGGACAGTTGCGGAGCCCTCTGACGTGATGGTGTACGCAGGCGTAAACGTCTGTCCAGTTCCTCCCAAAGATGCTAAATAGGGTTGAGATCTGGCGATCTTGATGACCATGACAACACATTAATGTTCTCATCATCTAGGTAGTCCACTGTTAAACGTGCCGTATGAGGCCTGGCATTGTCCTACTGAAGGACCTATCCCTGACGATCCATAATGAGACGCATGCGAGGGCGCAGAATTTAATCCCGATAGCGTACAACTGTCAAGTACAAGCACCAGTTTACTGCTGCCTGTGTAGGGGATGGCTTCCCACATCATGACAATGCCTCCACTGTCAACTTGGACGCAGTAGTTTGCAAAACGTTCATTGCTGCGCCTGTTTACGCTTTTTCGTCCATCATGTCTCTGTAAAAGGAAATGCGACTCGTCGCTGAACCATACTCGCAGCCAGTCCAAGCCCTGTAAATGTCGATGTTGGCGTTGCAGATTTGGGTCAACGTATAGTCTCCTAGCCCGTAAACCAGCCTCTCGAAGTCGGTTCTGAATGGTTTGTTCAGACACCCGTCTCAAACCAGGTACTGCCCATCTGTGTTTGTTGCAGTAGTACTTCGGTGACGCAAAGGATGGACCCTGATGTGGCGATCTTGTGCTGCAGGTGTTAAGCAAGGTTTAAAAAATCGTGGCCGGTCTTCTGCAGATTAGAATCACTGAAACCTGTTCCAAAGACGTGAAATAGTACTCTGACGTCCATGTGCCGTGCGACTTCCGACTACGATTCACCTAACTGGAGGCGGCCAATAGCAATGTTTCGAATCGCAAGGCTAAGTCTTGGCGTGTTGTAACTCGTGTGTAGTAAAATGAGAAATGCGCATCATTGCCAGAATTGCACTTTTAAATAGCAATCATGCACCACCCCAGTTTTTTCTCCAAGTTTCATTTTTTAAAAAATAATTCAACACTTTCTTGTGACATTTCACCTATAGGCCTACGTTTCTTTTTTGACAGTATAATAATACTTTATTTAAATTAGGCACATGGAGTGGATAGCAGTTAAGTCAATTAAAGCTAGATGACAGAACATAGCAAGGTTGTATGTGTCTAAATTTTTATTGGACATCTGAATGGAGAATCTATGGACAGAGTTTATTGATAAAAACTTTGGTGGTATACACTCCTTTCTGACATTTTCATAAGCTGGACACATCACCATAAAGTGATACTGGTCTTTTATTTTACTCATATTACGAACTCTACATTTTCTCATCTCTCGTGGAAGAGCAATAAACCACCCTGTATCTATACTAATAAGCTTGCAGAACCCAGTCTCAATTTTGCCAAATCTCGTGGCAATTTAATACATTCTAAATTGATATATTTTTCTTTATTTAGAAAACTTTTGTAAGAATTATATATAAGTCATACCTGCTACTATGGCGTATTTTACCTAACCACTCTTGTTGGCTATCATCTAGAAGTCTTTGTTTAAAGACAGCTAAGAAATGATGTGGGTTTGATTTTCCCATACAAACCCAAATTCCATCATGTATAGCAAGTATTTCTGGCCCAGGTACGTTTACCTAAAGGTACCGGTCTATGGCCATTATTCTAAGCTGGGAGTAGAGTTGGCGGCCACAGTTCGAATCGTTGTAAACGAGGACCTGTAATGTGCTTACTCATTTATTACCAGTTTACCGTCTCTGAAATAGCCGGATTTTCTCTCTTGTCTCAATGTACGCAACTTTTCTCTTTGACGAAGGGTTCGATGATTTGAAACCTTAATTTTCGGTTCTTTATAATTTTTCTCTTGTCTGTAGAACTTCCATTTTTTCTTCCCATCGCAAAAAATACAAATCAGAGGTCTTATGTGATTGTCCGATGTCTTTCCTAGCCGATGAGCACCCGTTAGATCTTCTGCTGTCCACTTCCCATATAGAGAACGATTCGCCTACCTAACTTAGACGAAACTCGCGGTCGTTCTGCCGTAAGCTTAAAGGTATTCCCAAATGGGTTTTTAATCACATTAAAAGTGGCTGAATTACAAAGATAATACTTTAAACTATCTGTAAAATAAATCCCGTATTTTTCTGACGCTTAGAATTTGTTTATTCACTTAGAAACATGCGACTTTTCATACAAGTTATTTGAGCTGTGACGTAGGCAGGGGAAACTACATGTCGGAACATGCTTCGACACTTTCCGTACCGGTACAGTTATCTCAGAGCTGAATGGAAGCAATATTACTACAAGAAAACCTGTAATGTTAACTGCCGGATGTTTTGTCGCACATGCGTCGAAATCAACCAAAGTACTCTGCGGATTTGTATTAAAAAACCCACATCAAACAAGCCCGTTTCTAGGGTAAAATCGCTTTCAAAGAAAACATTTTGCCTTTTTATGTATTACTTGTTGCAAATAATTTAAATTTTCTCCCGCCGTAAGTATTTTAAAAATAATGTTGCTCTATTGACGTCATCATATCAACACCAGAATAGCCTTTAGACATAAACAATAAACACGTGGATAACTCAGTCATATGATAAAGTAAATATTTACGAGTTACCTCCCTTGAGATGAACAACAGTACGGAAATTGCCGCTCGAGGATGTTGAGACATGATCATCGCCATGCCGGAACATCGCTCGTCCTTTTCCGTACCGTATATAATCTCAGGCGATATATGGCTCATTCACGTGTTTATTGTTTATGTATGTAGACTATTCTTGTGATGATATGATGACGTCATTGGAGCGGCTTTATCAATAAATTACTTACAGGGGACAACATTTGTATTATTTACAAGTCATATATACGAAAGGAACAGTGTTTTGTTTAAAAGTGATTTATCCCTGAGAACGAGCTTGTTTGATTTTGGGTTCTTTTTATACTAATTTACAGAGAAGTTTGGTTGATTTCCACGCATGCGCACAAAACATTCAACGTTTTCGTGTAATATTATTGCTTCCATTCACCTCGGAAATAACTGGTTCGGAAAGCTTCGAAGGATAATACCAAATGAATCGTCACCACAGATTATATACCTCACGGAAATGGGTGTCGATTGATCTCTTAAATTGACCAATCAGAGAGCGGCTTCTCAAATCTGGTTTGTAAAAGCTTGTTTTGGCTAAAATTGGTGTTTACCATAGCCCTGTGTTATTGGTGTATTTGGTATAGGCCTAAGTGAGATGATGGCGTTACATTTCAATATAGCGTTAAACAAAACACGGGGTATTTTTTTTACATTTGATTTTAATTAGATTTAATGTAGATTGAATCGGTAAAAGGGAAATGGTTAGCACTGATGTTAATACGGTGTTAATGATATGAATTGGGTATTCACATCAATATTAGTATGCTGTCCGATTACCTTATTCTATAGAATATATTTCCCTATTTTCGATTTGTAACGGTTATCCTATTCAGACTAAAATCGTCACGTTCAACACATCGAAGTAATCTATTCATATACCATACTTCTTTATTCGATGTCAAGCCTAATTGTCACTACCTTTTCACCCCTATGCTGTTAATGGACCACTCGAAATTTTGTAATCCGGAAGAGGGTAAAGAGAAACGGGCGCTGAGTTCACTAGTGACATACTAAAGTTAGCTATCTCAGACGTATTATTCAATCTTGAGTACGAGATTGATTATAACTCTACGTAATTCTAATTCATTTGGGTCGCCCACCTCTCAGTAACAAGACTTATAGTAAAACAAATAATAAAAACCTGTCACCCAGCAAAAAAAAAAAAAAAAAAAAAAAAAAAGATGAAAGATGAAAGAAATGTCTTTTTTGTTTATATGATTTCGTTGATGTATGGTGACATATGGTTATATATTTTACGCGTTTTACGAGATTTCCAGTGTTCGGGTTTGCTGACTGAGTGATGGGTTATAAAGTATCTAAGTGATTCTGAAGCCTTGGATCTTCCTTAGCTTTTCAGATTTTATTGCGATATGATTATTCAAAGATTGTTAGTAATGACGTGAGACCAGAAACATTCTGGCTTGAGCTGTTCTCCAATTTAAAAGTCTCAGGCTATTTGACTTACTCACCAGGCAATTTTTTTTTATAGCTATGTATACCGCAATTATCTGTACATCGGTTGGTAGAATATTAGCCTTGTCAGCCGAAGGACCCGGGTTCCAGCTTTGATTGAGGCATACACATGTATTGTTCGATGGAGTGGTTTGGATAAACCGACCACAGATCTTTATATTAATTTCTGTTACAGATAAATTAATAGTATAAGACAATCTTTGGATAGCAAAAGAAATACGTAAATCTTGGACCAAAGAAAACATTCCTGGACCGTAAAAAGTTTTTTTGTACGGATAAAATTAACATTTTTAAACATAATTTATATCTCTTGTACATTGTTTTAAACTTAGTATGTTTTGTTGTTACTTTGAGCAGAAAGTACTTTATTGGAATACAATTTAGTAGTCTTGATTTTTGTCCGCTTTGGCGAGTCATAGTCAACCAACTCCCAACTGAATAGTTCCCTTCCTCTCTGGTTAATTTCAGATAAATAACCAGAGATATTTTCCCAGTTCTGTCATCGTGTAGG
>JARFOD010032575.1:0-10553 GCA_031763545.1 Mopalia muscosa
GAGGCTTGTGGTGTTCACTTATTGTCAGAATGTTGCCCTAACTGATTACAATCGTTGCTGAGATATCAGTGTGCCAGAAACCTCACAACACCAACGCTTTCATTTGTCCGTGTAGAATTTCCAGGGGGGGGGGGGGGGTAAACTTTTTTCTTTGTGTATATCATCGAGTGATCCCCCTTTCATAATATAATACGCCCTAGGAGTTGAAGCCGTGTTTGTGAATATTCCTCACGCCGACAGGTAGACTTAGATTTGCTCTAGCAGCGTTCGTTCAGTGCTGGGAAACATCCAAATGAACCTTAATGAAACTGATCTGATCTACATTTGCGATGAACCCAAATAAACACCGAACGGCTTCTTAAGTGCTGCTTGACGTTTCGCTGCATCGAACAGACCATCATCAGGTATAATTAGACCAAATTACGTGACTGCCTTGATTGCAAATTCCACATCTCCTTTCTCAAGGGGTCCGCGGCCATGGCTTAGTGGCAGCGTGTGCGCTTTATATTAAACTGAACCTGCTGCGATGTACCGTTCACAGGATCGAATCCGCCTGCCGATCATCAGATATAGGACCGAGTCACATGTTGTGGCTCCGGCAATCACAGGGATGGTTTTAACGAGATTTCCTTCTCGTTTTCCATCGTATTAAGGCTAAGTACAGTGTGAAGTGGACAATGCTTCGCCATATAAAGGAAATATCCTTGAGTGTGAGGTTAAACCCCAATCAAACAAACAAACATACGTTTCTAAGGAGCAGTCATAACTTATTTACTGGCCTTCAGCTGCCTTTGTTAACTAACTCCTTCACATGTTGTTTAGATGCAGACCAAGTTCCAGCGGTAACTGGACTGTTGTCCGACAGTCCTCTCAAAAAGCGATCACTTTAATACACAATATTCCCCGTGGGGCAACAGAAAATCCCGACTTAAATAGTAATTAGATTTTCCCAAAAAATGGAGTAATTTATTAATTGGTTTAGTTGATCCTTTTATTCAACACCACCCTCATTAGTTTTTACATCGTTTCATTCATTTCTTTCTGCATTAGCATCTGGTAAACTGGAAAGAGAAATGTCATGAAGCGGATGTTAATGGGAGATATATTTTATCCAACATTGCTTATAAAGACATTTGTGACAAGTTGTTTACGTCTTTGCTTTGGTACTTTGGCGCTAAATTTGTTCGGCCCAAATGGATATATCGCTCGAGTCACACTTGAGTCGGCAAAAGGTTCTCTTAACGGTTAATAGTTCAGATTCTAAGAAAGGTTAAATGAAATAGAAACAAAGACGTGACATAGAGAAACCTGTGTAAATAGTTCACTGAAACATTCTACTAGTGGATTTGAGATCGATTTAAACTTATTACACCTGTCTGATCATACGATTGTGTTAGAGTCTACAAATGGTAAGTCTAGAAACGGTAAGACCCCGTGAGGGAGCGGGTGGGCCATGGCCCTGCAGAATAATCCCTTGGCTTCCTCAGTCGATCGTACGAGGCGAGAACAGAGGTTGCTTTCTGTTGCCCTGGTGTTCGCAGAGCTAAAGGGTAAAGGGGAGCAGATTTGTTTGTGATGTTCTATATTTGTATCTGTCGTCATATAAGTGAAATACCCTTGAGTACGACGTTAAACACCAATCAAACAAACCAACAAACACACTTAAATATGTCAATAAGCTCATAAAAAAAATAATTGATTCAGGCAATGTGTGTATTTGTTAGAGTGACTGCATCTATAATCTCAGAATTTTCATTAACTCTAATACATAGTCGAATACAGATCTTTAATAAAATTATAATCTTTATTTATAATGTAGATTTCTGAACAGTGCTTTTATTCACTGAGCTTTTTCATCTATCCTGTAATTCCAAATTAACTCCGCTGAACGCTTCACATTTTCTTTTTTAGACTAACCTCATTCTATTTCTTACTCTGAATAGTCAAACTAAACACTGGATTTCAAGTTATGATCTTGCAACATTACATTACATACATTTTGAAATAGCACTGGAGATTGTTTTTTGTTGCCCTGGTGCTCTTTGGCAACATGAAGCTGATCTACACTTATTTGGGATGTTTTTGTTTTGTCAGATGTCCCGTCTTATCGTTGCTTGTTGGGAGTGATGCAATGGTGGTTTCCCGGACTGGCATGCTATCATGAGTGAAATAACCCAAAGTTCAGTCAGCAAGATAGTTATCTGTTGCCCTGGTGCTCTTAGGCAACATAAAGTCTGTTGTTGTTTTGCCCTGTCTTATCGTTACCTGTTTGCTGTGATGCAAAGGTTATATTCTTCACCCATGCGGCGCCCCGTGAGAGAGCGGGAGGGCCATGGCCCTGCAGAATACTCCCTCGGCTTCCTCGGTCGATCGTAAGAGGCGAGAAAAGAGGTGGCTTTCTGTTGCCCTGGTGTTCACAAAGCTAAAGGGTAACGGGAAGCAGATTTATTTGTGATGCTCTGTATTTGTGTCCGTCTTCATATAAGTGAAATACCCTTGAGTACGATGTTAAACACCAATTAAACAAACAAACAAATATTTTTGGGGAGTACGACGGCGTAAAAGCCAATTAAACAAACAAAATCTTATTGTTGCTAGAGAAAATAGTGTAATAAACTAAACTTATTACACTCAACTACATTATTTTATAACTCTTAAATAGATAGATTAGTCCGTGTTATCAAATTTACAGCAGATTTAAGTATATGTCTAGTGTAAGGCCCTTATATTGATTACAATACATTATTGTAAGACATCCACCATATTTTATTAAATGTTGTAGTAGACATACTCAAGAGCAGAAAGCAAATAGTAGAACACGGAGTTCAAATAAACAACAGCTGTGGTCGTTTACAGAAATTGTCCAAAGCCCTTACATTACAGCCAGTTGAGAAAGAATGAAAAATGTGACAGCTTGTCTCCTATTTTACTTCCTGTTATAGTACTAGTTGTTTTAAGAGTGGAGCAATTTACTGGTGAACAGAGGTACATTAATCAGGGTAAAGCATCTTATCTCACGTCCAATCTTTGTTAAGACCTACATATATTAGGTGGTCACAGACACAGCCAACCAATAAGTACAACTTTTATTAAAATTCTACCCAATATTCTCTCAGCCTTCAACTGAGATTTCTGTGATAAAATATCCAATCCCACTTTCCAATCTTCTGCTTCATTTAATTAATTATTGCACCTTCCACATACTAGCATATGTTCACTTGCAGATCAGCAAATTGCTATGTGAGTATTCCTCTTTGAAGTGGGAAGTGTCGGTTAATGCTAGTATTGAACTTTTATTACTAAAATAAAATTTTTATATTGATATTAATATTTTAAAAATAATGCAGACATGTATTAACCGAAGTCCTTTAACCAAAAGTGTGCAACTCCCTATTCAGTAGTGTGTAGATGGCATTGTTTCCTTAGATAACCCATGTGATAAAAGTTTGGGTGATGTAGAGTGTAAATAATAGGAAGTAGATGTGAAGGAACATCTGCCTCATGACAGTTAGATTTAAGGTGTAGCGCTAGCCAAGCATTAGTTACTGTTGGTGATTAGTTTGGAAATTCATTTGCAAAATGCGACTCAATAGGTGGACACAGATTTGTTTGAAATTTGATTATATGGTTGCCAATGCTCAGAATTATCTTATCTATTACTGTGTTGAGATTTATTTTGAACACATTAATAATTTATTATTTTTATATGAACAGTTCAAAACTCCGCAATGAAATGTTTCTCGGTTTTCATAGCTGCTAATCTGACAATCTACAACCTTCGACCACAAGTCTCAGCAAACTCCCATGATTTAACAGTTCATATCTTTTCGCAAGGTAGAGCAAAGCCGAATTGACTGGGCGAGTAGTGTTTGGTTCAATTCTGAAAAACCCTCCCCTAATGGTTTACTAGTCCGCCACAAGAGGGATGTGGAGTAAATGAATAGACTGATTTTAGACAATATGCTTTACACACTACTGAAAATATCTAAAAAATTCTATTGCTGTAGTTTGTTTATTTGATTGGGTTTTGACACCTAAATTATAGTTAATATTTTACTCATATGACATTGTGAATCCGAAGGGTGAGGAAATCACCCTTACGAGCTTCTGGCAACTGAGAAGCTAAAGCAAAGAAGCAACAAGAAATCCGCTCCTTGCTGACCTCTAGGTCTGAGAGCATGGTGTAAAACAGGAAGCTGGCTCTGAACGGCTTACATGAATTTTCCATCATGTTTTTATAGTCAACCCTTTAATTGGAGTTAAAATTCAGGACAACAGCAGCAAATGATATAATTCTAGGTTCAATAATTTAGTGTTCATGTTTGTATTCGTGAATCTTAGTTTTCATGCTGTATGCATCCACAAAATTTTACCGTGCATAGAGATTCGATTCAAGTGGTATTTTGAAATACATTTTGGATAATATAATAACATTTAAAGGCCCTTATTATATTGTTGCAAAAAAAAAAATACATATTTTGCAGAGCTTATTTTTTCTGACCATTTGTGCTCAAATGTCATCAGTAATGAGTATTAAAAATATAAAGGGGAGAGAAAATGATTTCTATTACATGTCATCATAAGATTTCAGGTACACTTTGACTTTATCCACTTGTCAAATGGTGTTCACCTGCTGATCAACATGACAGAATATAGACCCCCCCCATTTGTCATAATGTAAATCCCAATTCACAGATTAACATCGGTCTGGTTCAAAACCATCACAGACAATAAAGAAAAACATTAGAAAATTATGAATGATTTCAATAGCTACTTTACAGATTTATTTAGGATATTCGATTGGCCTCATTGGAATAAAGTCTAGCTGATTAATAGCCCACATTAGATACCTATTAAGACAATAACATTTAAACATAGTACCTTGTTTCTACATCAAAGCTGCAATCAATGCAGCCATTCTAATTAAAGCATATGGCTGATCTGTACAAGTCTTTAAGGTGGTTAGACTCCTCATTAGAGAGAAAGCCCCACAAGTGAGGGTTTAAAGCGTGAAACCTTTACAGGGGTATTTAGTGAATCTGTGACTCCTACAGCATGTGTTAATGAGGTTGTGGGTGATTACTCCAGAGACAGAGAGGCTTAGGGGGCTGATTATCCATGACCAATCACTGTACACAAACACACATGACAATAAGACTCAATCTCCCCATTCTCAATATACCCAGAGAAGCACAAACTGTGGAATTCCAACTAACTTCTAATCAAGGGCAGACGAGTCGCTTTGAATTGTATCAATACAGAACCCCAGGGGATAGGGAGTATTGTCAGAATACAGATTGTTATATTGTTACAGTGGGCACTGCTAGTGATAGCCTTTCTAATACATGGCCTACAAACAAATTGTCTCATGATATTTGACTGTTCAACAGATCGATGATTAGTCACTGCTTGGATACAAATTGCAGGCATACAAAAAAGCCTCAATTTCTATAAAGCCTTATCTTGCCAAGATTTGTATCTAGTAAAGGAAGTAATTAATATATCAGGGGAGTACAGATAACAGATCTCCATAATGTCATCTTCCCATACATTAAACAACAGAAATAAATTCCCTTTGTGGAGTAAGTGTAAGCCCAGGCAGCTCGTCAGAAAAAATCAATCAGGACAAAAGTGAGTTCCTTTTGTGTCAGGGAGTTTGGCTGAATGTATTGCTATTTACATAGAAGTGAAAGAAGTGAAAGAAGTTAATGCTAATCCAAACAGCCAATACATTCATTCTCTACATTCAGCTCTCCATTGTGTTCAGCATTTTTGTTCTTTGATTTCAGGAGTGCTTCTTGACATCTCGTTACTGAGTAAACGTCGGGTCGCTAACACACTGATGGATAGCAACCATTTCCTGTCTGCTGTAAAACTTTGACGGCATCCCGGAGCTGGGACTCGCTGGCTGACACAAGGACATGGCGCTGTCACCAAGGTCACTTCCTTGTGTCAAGTAACAGCTCCCGGCCAACTGACAGAGCTCTAGGAAAGATAGCGGTCACCAGGAGGCGTTCAGGACACCAACTTACGGTGATTATAAGGGATTTATAATAGTTTTAAACGGAAAGTGAGTGTGAATCTACAGGTGGATCATTATGATGGAAGTGTGGAATCGTACAGCCCCTTCCAGTCAGCTAGAATCCTACACTGTGGTTCTCTCCATCACAGCTCTCTTACTATCAGCTATCTTTGGTCTGGCTGGTGGCTGTATTCTCCTGCTGGCTTTATCCAAACTCTCGCGGACACTGACTAACTCCTTGTATGCCAGCGTGCTCTGCATTGATGTTTTCTATGCCTGTGTCTGGATTCCTATGGAAATTACTCAGTTGCTACAGTTTTATTTGAGTGCTACTGTGGTACAAGATGTCAAACTAACAAAACATACTTTATACATCTTTCTCTTGACAACCAATGTGCTTTGTATTTCTTTGATCAGTATAAAAAGCTTAACTCACATCGCATGTCGAGAAAGAAAGTTATTTTACCAGAGGCTTCTATTAATCAGTCTTATAGGGTGTTGGGTGTTCAGTTTTCTGATAGGAATGGCTTACGGAGTCGTGTCAGCATGTCATGAGCCGGATTATCTAAACTCAACATTAAATCATCTTATGCTGAACACACCATCATTCCAGTTTAAAATTGTTATATTTACCAGCCATGTTCTCATTGTTCTGGTCATACTAGTGGTTTTACTGGCCACTGCTAGGCTTAGTAATCTGGATGGTGAAGACAGAATATCTGATGCGGAGTCAGATACTCAGGGAGAATTGTCCACTTGTCTGCCTGTTATACAGGAACCATCCACCCTGCAGCCACTGGAAGAGATTAATAAGGAGGATAATCTCTCAGCTACGTCAACACCAAAATCACAGAAAAAACTACAGATTGACAAAGGCATTAAGAACAGTGAAGTTGGTAAACCTAGCCTACAAGCGTTACCAGGTGCTGCCAAACGACGCTCCAGTCTACAGGTTAATTTGGCTAATCTTCTAAACCGTCGGCGCCACACGATCTGTCAAATAGGCGCAACAGGAACTAATACGGGGCCCCAGGAGAAATCTTTACAGTATAACTATGTCAGAAAATTCTCAGTGGACGTTATGGCGCTGCAGGCACAATTAGAAAACCCCAAAGTTCACGGAGGCAGCTTTCCATTTCAAAGTGAAGAGAATTTGGGTGAGCAATCTCGGAAGGGTTTGAATGGTAGTTTAATCAAAGACTCTAAGATTTCATTGCCCAGTATACAGGAGGCAGAGAATGAAGGAGGACTTGATGTTATTAACCAAGTTCCCAATCTTAGCTTCCTATCTGAGCAATTTGAAAAGAGAAAGAGCAGTGTACAGAGACATATTGATGAAAAGCTTCGACAACTCCATTTCTGCGTGATAATGGTTATCACTTATTTATGTTGTTTGTTACCCCTGTATATTGGTGAGCTACTCCGTGGGACCATCAGCAAACCAGCATATATGAATACCATCATCTGTACTACATCATTCTCTCTATTACAAATCATAATTTACCCCTATCTTTTCCTCTGTATGGACACGAACATACATAAAACTACCCACAAACTCTTTGACAGTCTCCAACAATGCTGGCTCCAGAGAGGAGAAGGTCGGAAAAGCCCAGTTGTTGACTCAAACACAACAGAGACAAATGCCACACAACTGTGAGAACCACAGAAACAAGTGAGTGGGGAATATATATTTATCTCAACCATGAGTGACATGCAATCATTTAGCAGGTGTAAATAAAAGCTTTGACTGTACAACACCTATCATCATTGGATGGTATCCCAACAATGAAAGGAAACAATGTGATTTTAGTAGATTATATTGATGTATACAGCGAACATTCGTGTGTTGGGTGCCGCGTGTGTAGATATATTTAATAGATAACCTCCAGAATTTGGAGGAAATATAAACAGCAAAATCCAGGACCCTGGATTGATCCTACACCTGGATATATCATAAAGCAGAACACACTGAGTGGATATGTAAATTATGTCTGATGTATGCAGCACAACCCTTTTTCACCAAAGGATTAGTTTTTGTGTCACATGTTTCCAAACTAAGGCTATTTTATGGTACAGAAAGCAATCAAATTTTAATTCATAGATTTATGAACTGGTAATGTTTAAAACATCGTTAATACTGGACTTGATAATGATCACTGACCTTACGGCATAACATCACCATTTACTAAATCTAGGATCTTCGTAATGAAATGTCCCAGCTCTTAAATGCATTGAAAATAAAAAAATGGTAGCTCACTAATTAAGCTGGAAATTTTTTTAATAACATTTCAAACAAATTATTGGTTAAGAGAAAGTATATACTTGTATGGCGCACAGTACCAATTAACTATTACAATTGCAATGTTACATTCTTTGCTCCCAGTTTCACTTGTCTATGGTTGACAGTTTTATTTATTTACACATATGTAAATTATTATTGTGCTTTGTCTTTCAGATGTTATTATAAGATTTTATATATCTTTTAGATCAACAACCTTTCACTAACATTATTATAACAAAAAGAAAAAAACTACTGAACATAAATTAATATGATAAGCTAGAAACAATTACTTTTAGTTAAAAGTCCAATCAGCATGGTTTATACTGTAGTCAATTTAGTTAATATGACAATAGCATTTTATTATGTTTGGCAGAAAACTAAACAGAAAGTCCCGACTGGATGTTTAACAAAATGTGCTAATATAAAGAACAAAACTAATTGGTATGTTAGTGAGGTTAATATTTTGGATTCTGATTACTTCACACAGTAGAGTGAATATCTTATGTAAAACAAGACTAGAATAAGACGTGCTATGAGCGTAATGAGGCAATTACCTTCCAGAGTCCATCACACATGAATAACTAGAGGTGGGAATTACTCATTGTGACATTCTTCTGTCACTACTATTACAAAGACATAATTAGAGGTTGCATGGGAATAAAGACATTGCCCATGTTTGTTTGAATGGGGTTTAACGTCATACTCAAGGGTATTTCACTTAAATAAAGACAGATTGCCCACTTTCCACTGTTCCCTGTGTATTTGCGATGGAGATCGTGGAGGAAACGTCGCAAAAATCACTGCCACGATTGTTGTCATAGCCACATCATGTGACTCACTCATATACCTGATGGTCGACAGATGGACTGGTTCATGTGAACAGTAGATCAAAGTATGATTATTGATTGATTGATTGATTAGTGTTTTACACCACATTCAAAGTATGATTATTAAAAGCACAAGAGACGGCTGTGGACCACCATGTTTGTGACTTTATCAGATTATACAATGTGCTTTATAATGCCCCAGAGACAATTCAATGTTGGAGAGTACATGTAATGATACGCTTGTTCAACCAATCTTTATCCAGATCTATTACAGATCTCAAAACCATCATCATCCTTTGTACGTCATAGAAACCTGCCTTAGATGAGCAGTGAAAAAAGTTCTACTCTTTTAAAGTATAATTAACACACATTAATTCAACTTTATCAATGATGAAATGTTTTTATATTTGAATTTAGAGGTGTTTAAAAGCGCAGGACAAAAATTGCAGATTTCCTGTGATGGTTACTACTGACCATATCAAACAAAGCTTTAAATCTGTTGTTTATCATGTTAGGTAAAAAACAGCTGTAAATCTATTGTTTTATATGTTATGTTAACAACATTGGAGAAATTAATTGTTTGATTGCCGGAGCCACAATGTGTGACTCATTCGTATACCTAAGGGTGGACAAGCGGACTTGATCCTGTGAATGGTAAATCAAAGTATGATTAGTAAGCACATATGCTACCACTTAGCCATGGCCCCAACATTGTAGAAAAGACAAGAATACATTACACTTCACTGTTTAGGGCAGTGTCACTTGGTGTGGCATCTCATTTATATATTATATTTCACCTACAGTAACTTTATATAGAATTTTTTGCATGATAAAAAATTGTCTTATTGAATTAAATCTCCTAATAGATGTTAACACTGTGTTTTTTGTAACAAATTATTGAATTAGATACGCTACTTCTATTATTGAAACAATAATGACAAATAACTTATACATTTTGGCAATCAAGCTATCAGGGAAAAACTTTTTCCATTTTCAAGATGTGTTGCAGAAAGAATAAAACATCAAGGTACATGTATATATGAAGAGCTCTATTCCAAAACGTGTTAAATCCATTTTCATTAATTTGCTAAAAACAGCTTTTTTTATTTACAGGCCTTATTTTTTCAAAATTTTGCGTAACCGATCTACCGTTTGCGTGAATTAAAACCCACGTAACCTGACATTCGGTTACGTGGAAAAATTTGCGCGAACAGTTGTTCGCGTATATAGGTTATGTAAATATACAGTGTAATTATGCTATGTTGTACCACGATATACTGCATAAACGGTAATAACTGGTACCAATCATTGTTTGCCGATCTGAATCAAATATCATTCCCAAATAAAAACTTTAATACCAGTAGACCAACCTGTGATTGCCCCGCGGATGGGTTTAACAAGACGCTACTGTCATAATATAGTG
>JARFOD010032586.1:0-10552 GCA_031763545.1 Mopalia muscosa
GGGGTATTGTTTACTTTATAAAAGTGTATCGAATGAATTCATTGGTTGCAGAATACCTCTATAAGGCCGATAAGTCTACTTAATTGAATTACGATTTGTGCTCTACTTCGAAATCCTATGTAGACAGTTACACAGTTTGTGATCTTTAAACGCTGTTACCATTCCACCAGCACGGCCTATGTACATATGCACTTTTGGGGGTTAGTTATGCATGTAAATAAGATAATCCACATTGTGTATATCTTGGCGTCTAATTAGTCTATCAAATGACTGGGAATAGTACGGAATTTCCATAAATCTGGTCAAATGGAATGGTTCTCGTCGAAGTGCCATTTAGGTTTTTATTAATCGATGAAATCAATGCTAGTGGGGTTCTTTTGTTTGAGATATTGATTAAGTTCCGTGGCAGTGGATTTGTCATTAAATTCTTTGATACACAAAATCCTTGTGTGATAAATAGAATATATACACGTCTAATTTATGCTAGTGGGAGTTACCTATATAAATACAGGCTTTGCATTGCATTGTGATTGTCCATTAAGTCTATGTCTACTTCATTTGGCTGGTAGTCTCTGTGCTAATCCAACAGCCAGCCCCATTCAGTGTTGACAGCGACTTTTGTGTTCCATTCGTGTTTTGCTTGGAGACGATCGCGAAGGGGGCTAGGATATTGTGCCAATGGACTCGTCAGTTAGCGACACAGTTTAACATGGGGCTGTCTGTTACGGTGCAAATTTTCGAAGCGTACTGCTAAAGTGTTTATCTCATAACGATAATTAATATCGTTTACTTACAACATTGGAACTGGTTCTATATACCAAGGTATGTTTGTCGATTTATTACTGTATATAGGTTATAAATATAAGATGAAATCTAGTCCGTTTACAGCCTTCTGGTAATGAAACCCAATAATGTTACATAACTCTATATTAAATCTAATGTTAAAATAATTTTCCCTTTACTGGAATTGTTATATTGAAATGATTTAATCTACTGTTAAAATAATTTTCCCTTTACTGGAATTTTTATATTGAAATGATTACCAAATGGTATATATTTAATTTGTATCATGGTGTATGAAATGTGAGCCTAAACATGTAACGGAGAAAATCGACTATAGTTAAAAGCACATGTGTACCGGAATCGAGTAGCTAAACTGGAGAGCAACGATTAGCGATTATATAAGATGCGACGAAGAGGTTCTAATCCGATTAATGTAGGACCAGAACAACAAGGAATTGAATAGTTAACACGAGGACAGATACCGTAAGCGGTAATATTGGGGGTTAGTTATATGATATGTTTACCCCCAGAGACACACTCTCGCAGCGAACGTCTCATCGAATCTCTTTACAAAGCTAAATAGGGAAATAATAACCTATCCCTTTAATATAAACATATATGACCTCAACAATCTTGACAAATTATCAACTGAATATTTATGATATACAATTATTTTTTTTTTTATAAACAACTAAGCCATCTACCCGCCGCTCACCTGGATCTGACCCGACCAGGTATATTATGAAAAGGACTTGGATTTCACATTTTGAGTGCATATTCCTATATAATCAAACATACTTAACAAGGGATTGAGTTTGGAGGATATAGGCCTATCTCAAAACACAATTATTCGCCAAATGTTCATATCACACGTGTTGAATGGAGACTCTTCAGACAGAGCATGCATCGGCTCCGTAATTTCATTGGTTTATTAATTCACGATCAATACAACAACTTCGAGGGGTACATCTTGAACAATCAACGTAATAAATCGAACGTTCGAGTAATTATAATTATACTTTAGCGGTGGAAATACATTATTAAGAGGGAACACCCTGCATTGCCTTGTGCGTGACATGATAATTTCTAAAAGACATTTGCTATAAGAAAGTGAGTAGTTTATATGTGTATACACTTGCAGACTGGAAATATCCAGACATATGTTTATTCAGTAATTGGATCGTATATATAAGTGATATAGGGTAAATATGTGGTTGAAGTGGGCCTTATGTGTATGAGTTGGAGTAATAGGAAATATATCTATCAATATAGATATTCTAGGCAACACAGAATTAAAGCTAGGTCGCTGCAAAAGTCTTCGTAAATATATTGGTTAATTATCAAATCACCGAATATTATATTTAAATCGATACACAGGTATATGGTGAATACAATCGTTGCGCTGAAAAGCAACCAATATCATATACGATCTACTTAAAGCTCGACCTTTGTTAATGCTTGATAACCCGAGTAATAAACACAGTTATATGAGCCCGAATTTGATCCTATTTATGCAGGGTGGTTCCAGTGTATATTATTGTCAGGTAATCTGAACTATTTTTCGCCTTGAATGGTTCAACCTACAAGTTATAGTTTGATCTAATACATACACACTCGTTGGCTGGACATGGCGCCTATACCGTCTTAAGCTCCCTCCCAGCAAACACAACGTTGCTACAATGTGGCATACCAGCTATAACAGAATATATCAGAATATTTTTCATGTTTATTTTCCTGGTAGAATGCATGGTTTCCGTCACACTGGACTAGCACGCCGATCTGTGATCGAACCAAACTACCTTAATCAAACCATTTTAATGCTAACTCACGGTGCTTACTGAATCCCTATATGTTACATTTGAGTAAAATATTTTTCCTAATCCCATTTTGACGCAGAATATATGTCGGAACGTTATGGGATATGTATATTTGTTGCATACATGTCGTCTTTAAAATACCATGACGTGTTTGCACGTACTGACCAAATTTGAATAGACAGAACTAAAAAAGAGTGTGCCCTCATTTTTTTCTCTCACAAATTTGCGTAGAGAACAAATTTAGTAGACTTTTTGGCTGTGGAATTACGGTGAAGTATATATATAATGACAACAACTATCGTTAAGAAATTTAAAAAAAAAAAGTCTAGGCCGAATTAAAAATAAAAACGAAACACGGTCTTCATGTCTTCTTTAAAATACCACGACAAGTGTTTGCAAGAAATGAGCAATTTTCTACGTTGAATCTGCCAAAATCTTACGTGTTTGTCAGTTTGCATAGATTTATCAGCATGGGGTAGAGCATATTTCTAAAGATACATTGAGCATAGACATAGTTCAGTGTGATACACATTTAATTCAGTCACCAATGAACTCCATCTCACAGTCACTGTATGGCAACAATAATATACACAGCGGGGATTCTATTCTGCTTTGATAATCTCATTCGTCTCCAACACCTTGTAAATGTTCCTATAAGTCTAATATTCTCTCTAGCAAGCTATGAATTAAAGGATAAAATTTAACAACTTATAAATATACTTCTTAGTCAGCAATTCTTTCAATTTCATAAAGTTTGAAGTATAAACTTTAAATAAAAAGGTATATTTTGATCCTATGCAAGGGGTCCAGTATAAAACTTTTATGAATTATACGCAAGTAACCAAATCATGTATATAGTTAATTCACAACAATGTGAGAAAACAACGAGCAGTGCAGGTGCGAACTCTTCAGGTCTGGAGAAGGTTTTGTCCGGCTAAATACGGCTATTTAGAATCGATTTGGCTATTTTTGTATTTGCCTGTATCGATCGGGTCTGATTTTGACCAGGTCAGTATACTCTTAGAAAAATATGGCTCTTCTGGAACCCTTTTAGGTTCTTCCGTCATGGGTCTGGTGGGACCTTTATCATTCTGTATGGAACCCTCACTGCCACTATTCCAAGTATTTCTTTATTTCTTATTATACGAAAGAACCGTTTTTGCCGGAATGGCCAAATTCGGTTTAATTGCATTGTTCATCTTTTAACTTGGATTGTATTTTGTCGGACACACCGATGCTTGTTAAAGTAAGATTGTGACATAACGGGTCACAACTAATTTATGGAAATTTTAAGTCTTCAGTATTTTTGGCCGATTAGAAGGAAATGATTATCCTATAACGTGAAACCCTACGAGGTCAATAGCTCAGACGTGGTGATTTTCATAATAGAATGATATATTAAATGAGTTTTCTGTGTGTATATATAGTGGTAATAAATATGTGAAGAAACTTGATTTAATTAAGATAACACTAGGATTGATCATGTTACAAAATGTCAAGACAAAATTTACATAATGCAGAAAAAAACATTTGACTTAGTCAGGTATATTTTTATTATTAAGGTAAGCCTATTTGAGAAGGCATTCCATGTTTTGATTTGTGTATGATAGAAGGTATCAATACAAATACCGCCGACCGGCATTTATTGCTTCACTGGAGAAACCTCAGTTTCCTTGTAAATCCAGACTACACCATATTAAACCAAACTGGTGGTCCGTGGGATTCTACGGTGTACGGTCGATTCCTTTCAAGTGAGTAAACATTGTGCCGGTTGTTCGACCATTATATACAGCCGTTTAAAAACATCGCGAAGAACCTAGGAAGAATCAATGGGACATAAAGCCCATTAAACGAACACTGTGAACGACGCTGCCTAGAGACGTATTCAAGTCTAATCAGGCTTACGGTGTTGTTAAGCGTTTAATAATAGCAGGTAGAGTAACCGAGGTTGTCTCGTAATAACACCTATTAATATACACGGGGAAACAGTTTGACGTGTTTTAATTAGGTAATGGCCAGGCTACGTTAATGTTAAGCTTATTAACTCATTTGTCATGAGCTATGGTTAAATGGGATTCAAGAACAGACATGTATGCTCTTTTTTCAATCTGGTGGACGTTATATATATATCGACAGTGTGCTCAACCAAAGGCGTGACCGCAGATATGTTTTTTTCTGTGGGGATGTTCATATCTAAGGTTGATCGTCCAATTTCTGCCATACGAATCGCGCGAAATGCCGAGAATTGTCCAAAGCCAATGATCTGATATTGTATGCCTGTAGCTTACACACGCTTCAGTATATCAGCCACAGTTTGTAAACAAATACACACATCCGCAAAAAAGCCTTTATTCTTTTCTTTGGGCTTGTGTGTGTGAGCTTAAATTTTGTTAAAAGATCTTCAAAGCAGACGGATTATTTTGTAACGCATTTATTTATAACCTAACCGAAGTGTAAAGGCATCAAATACTGTTTGATTGAATTGGTAATCGAACATGTGTGTAAGTGACTCTTATACAAGTTAAGCATATCTAATTGTAGTTTTGAACGCTAAAGTTAAACTGAGACTCAATTTTCGCGAAATATTGACTTAACACAAGGAATAAAACCTGTGATGGCTTGAAGAATTCTGCACTTGCAAACAGTCTGTGTTCACGTGTTCATAGATCCATTGCTTGACGGAACGTATCATGTCTAACTGTCGAACGCATACTGACTTCACAGACATTATATGGTTGTCCGTCTATCTTTTCGGCCATTCTCCTATTCGCCTCAGACTGTTAACCCGAGAATTGCTTATTGGATTCTAATAAAACTTGATTGGATTATTCCATCGGGCAAGACGTTTTTGGGATTTATTTTTGTATATTCCTGAATACAAGCGACGCTTAAGTCTATTTTTGACTTCTAGCCGGTTTTTAAAAAACTTCTCACCAGATTCTAGTAAAACTTTCTGGCCATAAACTTTTAACTGATAATCCAATTTTTATTAAGGGTGGAGTAAAAGTATGCCATTTTGCACGTCACACTTTAGAGTTTGTTCTTTATTAAAAATGTCTGTCTACAGGCAGTGCCACCTGCTACCAAAGTTAAAATTGGTTTCCGGTTAATTTGAAAACTGATAATAACATCATCACATTAAAGAATAAGTCTTACATGTGACAAGAGGTCAAATCGGATTCACCTTACCTTTACCTATATTTGCTATAATTAGTGCCTCGTGATAGAAAAGTTTTTTTTAAATTGCTAATGCTATAACCAAATTTGGGACTTATATTCCATGTGACAAGGTGCCACACAGCTAGGATTGATTTTGGTTTTTGTTGGCGACTTGGCTACTGGTGGCGCCAGGCGATGAAAAAGCTAAACATGATGTCTTGGTTGCGTTCTGCGAAGTACAGACTGTCTTATAAACTTTATCTACCCATATTGGACTGACTTGTCATCGTATATGCGAAAACCCACTAATTTAAACACAATGTTACAAATTCAGATAGCTAATATTAATGCTCACAATCAACGTACATTGAACTGAAGCGTTATTGCGATTCACCTGAGTTCTTGTGTAACAATATTTCAGTTCCGAAACATTCTGGGAAAGCTGGATTAGTTTTTAATCAGGTGCTCGTCTATATCTTCATGTCGATGTGGTATCAAGAACAGACAACGGTTTCATTTTCTTATTCTCTGGACATATAAAATTTCGTTGGAACATCTTTTCTTAACTATATCACAGAGTTATGTGCTTCTGGATCGAAAGGGTCTATACACGATCGTTAATTGCTTTTAAAGACAATCATTTATGTCATTCTTGTTTCTTTGCAGATAAAAAGTGAATCCAATACAACTGAGGCGAACACTGGTTCTTAATCATTGTAACTATCCAGTGTATTAATGGACGGTATGGAAAGTCCGGAGAAGGCAGCAGTTCCACAAAGAAAGAAATCGACTGGTCATGATGTGCCCCCAAATGTCGTGGGACCCAGTATGCGACGGATGTCCCGAGTCGCTGAACACAGGCCTAGCATTCAATATAGCGGTACTGGAAGGCGCATGTCAACTATGTCCAGAACAAGTATGTCCGGGGCATCTTGGGGTCAAAAGGGAATCCATATCCCTACGAGATATCAAAATACCTACAAATTAGAACCAGAAACAGACGACAAATTCAACGCATCCAAAATACAGAAAATAGTTCAGTCGGTGCTGGATAATTACCTAGACGGCGAGGTTTACGAGCCAAAGAAATGTGCACATATGGTAGAGAACCTGTCCGAAGTAATCAAAGGACGAGTGAAGGAATTTGGTTACGCCAGGTACAAAATAATCTCCAACGTTATGATAGGGCAAAATATAAACCAAGGACTGCGTATAGCGAGTCGTTCACTGTGGAACCCCGACCAGGACACATCCGCAACAGCAACCTACCAGAAAGGAGATCTCTTCGCTGTGGCCACTGTATACGGGGTCTATCTGGACTAATAAACAAGTAATGATTGTTGCATTTTTCGTTGTCATCACACAGCTGAATTGGTGTCTACTGCTGAAAGAATCAAAAAATTTACACATTTTGGATAAATAGATACAATTGCTATTGCTTGCTTTGAATTACACTGATTTTGATTGACGGAAAGAAGTGTTTATCTTATCCAAGATGGCCGCCAGATCATGTGACATACTACGAATTCAAACGAATGCCAGTTGTCCTCTTCAGCAGTGTCAAGTGTCCTAAATTCGTTTGCTTTACTACTTGGAACTGGTTCATTATCATTGGCTTTATTGATTATGACATCCAGTTTTTACAAGGTGTTAAGATTGCACGATCCAATATGGAGTTTGGGCTATTTTTTAATACGGCAATATAATGTACCATCGCAAATAAAAGAACTGGGCAACAGCACATATATTCATAATAACAATGTCAAATTCCTTTATACGCAAATCCTAAAATTACCTTAGTGCTTCAGGGCAGTCAATAGTATAAATAACGGTCAGTAACTTGAACTAGGTTAGCTTCCTCTACTCATGGCATTGCGAGCTTTGTGTCGTCAAAAGTTACAAGAAAAAAAAATCTGTGATATCGGAAAGTAGAATGAATCTAACTATAGTATATTTATGGTTCAATCTTATTATTTTTTAATTATATCGTGTTCATTTTGAAGTTATTATAATAAATATGAATATTCATTTATAGAGTATGCATTAAGCAAACTATCTAATTTTCCAGATATAATTGTTGAAATTTGAGCAATAAAAGTTTGTCCTGTATACTCTCCGCTTCATTGGATTTATGTGATTCCTTGTTAGTGTTTGAACATGCCATTTTAAAATTGGACAGACATTGGAATATCACGAATATTCTTCAAAACGATACGATAGACTTAATGAAATATGTATTTAACGATTGGCCATCATTCAGTATACATTAATGCAGAGGGCAAGTCTATCAAATAATTTATCGAGTACAAGAAATTTGGCAATTCGGGCGAGATACGCATTGCCACCATTGGTCACTGGGCCTACACATGGCAAACGGAAACACAGTGGAGAGTGGCATACTGACAGTCCCGTTAATATCTAACGGCGTGCCAATTATTCTACCATATGATCGCCACAAAATAAATCACTATGAATAGGTTTAATGTTAACAATTTGTAATTATAATTTATTCTTAAAAGTCACCAGTATACAATTTGAAAGTATAATTTCAATCAAAGAGGTAACATTTTTGTTTGTCTATTTCGAGTCAAGGGGTCGAACAAGACCCATAATCCGTGTAACCAAAATAGGAAAAGGTGATCCACACGAAGTTTACAATTTGTAATGCCTCATCCAGCTTCTACTTGCAATGCAGTAGCTCCTAGTTGTGGCCTATGGTCAACACCGTGAAAGTACGTTGTCGATTACCGGAAAATAAGGACCCAACGGCTAAGGATCCAATAACTTCTGTTTATATATATCTTAAATAAGATAAAATGCCTTAGTCTTGATGCTATATTGCTTTCACAACTAGAGAAAAGTTAACAATTATTGCCATTTAGTTGTTATAGCTATAACGGAAACATAGTGACGAGATATATCAGATGTTTTAATTTGTTGACGTTTGTATTTCTCTCAGGGATAATGTTAATACAAATTTACCCCTTGCCACGCAATGCGAATGAGTGCTTTGTGATTAATCCGTGTGCTGTTGACGAGGAATTGCTGTTTGTGCACAATAGGTTGTCCAAAGTGATGTTGTTCGGCTAGCTAAACGCCAATAACGGGTGCGTTAATGCAACCGACGCAGGAAATTAAACACTGGTGGTATGTAACATTTCTTGCCAAAGTAGAATAAAATGCGGGCATCTCTTTAACGACTGGTAAGATGACCATTAATCTTCATCAGGCTTTTTTTTTCATTTAAATTTATTCCTTAGCATTACGACAGAAACAATCGAATAACAAACAAGATTAACCTTTGGCGACCAAGGGACCTTTAGAAAGTTAATATATAAAGAGAAATTCCAGGTATGCTTCTCGTTTGAACAACCGCCTCGTTTGGTAAATTGCTTCTAAATTATATTGCTTTCCAATTCAAATAAAAATAAACTGCCCTCTATATTATTCGTCATCGCCCGTTCATCGTTTTTTATTTTACCCGGAGGTCACCGGGAGCTTGTCCCAATTCCATTTTATCAACTCATTCTACTTGCAAGTGAGGTGCGTGATTGGCTTTTCACGCACACTCTCGCGTCAATTGTCATGTACAGGCAGTCAGCCAACTTGTTATCTTTAACACCACGTGACATTTAATCTAGATAACATCATGATTGAGACAATAGTCCAACTTGATGTAAAATTATTTCCCGAATCAAAGGAAACTATAACCAGTAGTCCTACGGTTACCTATTTCGATTACTGCTCTAGGTTTAAAACCGAGTGTGCGTTGGCCTGATGGTTCACTAGTCAGGGGGGTCACTATTGCGAAATTTTTTAAAAACTCTGGATTGATTGATTGGTGTTTACAGTCTTTCTTGAGATTACTTCACTCACAGGATTGCGTGTCCGCCCAATGGTTATGCGGGGACACACAGGCGACTATAATAGCCCGATCACGGCGATTGTACCAATCGCTTGAAAAATCGCCACGTGTGCTCAGGCCGGCGACAGCAATTGTGCCGAAGCTGGTAGGCCGACCAGTCGCTCGAGCATGTTTGATATTATCGGCCGATTTTTAATCGCCAGCGATTGATCGCCCGTGTGTTGATGTAAGTGACTACAGTCGAGCGAGTCAATGCTGTTAAACCATTCCACGTTCAAATTCTTTTCACATGACACACACTTGTAATACGTGAGAAGGGACACGTGTTAGCATCGGCATCTACGTCTTAATCTCTTTTCGTGGGTAAATAAATGTCCGTTTTAATCTGGCCGTATTGGACAAATCACGTGACTGATACTGCTTTTTTAAGGCGAAAAACTACGCTGGATGGCTAGGTCAATTGCCACGTGTGTCCGCGCAAGTCAGCCGAAAACTTTCGCTGGCGATCAGATCGCCGCGATGAGGGCGATTATAATTGCCCGTGTGTCCCCCGAAGCAGTTAGACACATGTGTTAATAGCCGGCCAAATTAGTTCTGTACATGGTAAGCAGATTATTCCCACCTGTACTTAACTTGTTGTCGTAAGTTCACTCGACTTTGTCAAACTCATCAGTGGGGAAATTGCTAAGTAGAATAACGGACGGTTAATGTTCAGACAAAAAAGTAAGTCAGATATAAACTCGTAGGATCCGAATGCATATTTAATTAAACTGTATTAAAACGCACCACTAGAAAATGATGAGAATATATAGTCGGAGTAAGCAACTATCATGTAGCTTGGAAGTTATCTAAAAACAAGTGTAGAATCACTATAGCTGCGACATTAAGCTCTTTACTGGCCAGGGGTTATTTAGAATGTTAGCTGATT
>JARFOD010032597.1:0-10552 GCA_031763545.1 Mopalia muscosa
CCCTGGTGTTCGCAGAGCTAAAGGGTAACGGGAAGCAGATTTGTTTGTGATGTTCTGTATTTGTGTCCGTCGTCATAAAATACCCTTTATTACGACGTTAAACACCAATCAAACAAACAATCCTTGATGTGAACAACTATTGGAAATAAATACTGGGTCATGTGATATTTTCCGAGCGTTTAAGAATAGCCACAAACGATGAGATGTGAATTGTCAATGGATGGCTTGATATGAATTGGTTAATGTTCACTGCCAGTGACATGACCAAAGCAAAATGATTATACAAGAGAGTGTAATTATTGAGTAGAACATTTGATTCGTTTACACAAACTACTTTCATTGTATTTTACGTTCTTTGGTCCAAAGTTATTTTTCAGCTGAAGACACCTTGTCAATATTTCATATCGTGGTTATCATTACAACGCGACAGGGCGGTTGAGACTAAGCTATATGTTGCCGTGGTTCTATCGGAGCGAGTGGACAATTAAAACCCAACTTGTTATTCTGACATGTGTTTGTTCATGTTTAGTGGTGTTAGGTATGGTTTAACTTACCAGTTATGATGGCGTGCTGTCCTATGATAGAAAGCATGTTATATTCGGCTTAAAATTCATAAAATCACTGAAAATAACAAACAAAAGAGAGGACGATAGTGTCACATTAAATGAAACATTATAATAAGTTAAGTCACTGTATAGTGTCTGTTACCATCGAACGTATTTTTACCCCGACCTTGTTTCTAACGAGTTCAAAAACTAGCCCAAACAGTAAGACAGTATCCTTGTCTTCAAATTAATGGGGCGGATCGGATCAACAGGTTTGTTGAGATATGACAATAAGGGTTCAAATTTAGAACTTAGAATTAATCTATATTAAACATACGGCGGTAAGGTACCTATCAACGATTCACCATTGAAAATAAAAATAAGGAATCTTAATAATTAAAAAGCAGTCATACAATTAGGGAGTTTGAAATCGATTCTTACAGGAAAACAAGAAAATCGGCACTAAATCATCGCCAGACAAACAGGACATGTTTTGTTTATTTAATTAGTTTTGCCATGCTTTCGGCTCTTTTCTTTCATATTCTAAATATGCCTTCACGAAGTAATCGCCCTAAATGCTTTCATGCATGTCTTCATAACTGAGCTATTTTCATGAGAAATTAATCTGTTGTTCTGTTTAATAATCTGAATACAATAGTTTACCCTGTGACGGTATCCACCTGTTGAAAGCGTTAAAATTAAATTTAGCATGCAATTTGTGTTTATTTAAGTACTCTTATTATGCTTAGTGCTATAATTTGTTTTAAATTCGCCATTATCATTTAAGCGCCATATACCAGCATGTTTATATATCTTAACTAGAGTATGTTCATACAGAAAATACACAAATTTGTATTTGTTAAAATTATTCGGTAGTCTTATGGTTAAATTAAAACAACCTTTATAGAGATTTACTGGAATTCAGGATTTTTGCTGCCAATTACACAAAGGCAAAAAGCCTAAGAGGACAATTTTCTGTAATATAAATATCGATTGGACACACTGAGTGATGTTCTACTGGCAGCACAATGCAAATTTGCTCTGACATAAACCATGTATTGGGACATTCTGTTACAGAAGTACTTAGTAAACTAAAGGTGTACTTCTCTTCTCTGTGGCAAAGTGAGTGGCAGGCAGCGACAACAGGCAGATTTTTCCACCAGTTTTACCTTCTTGTTTCTTTCCCTGTTTTATCATTATCGTCAAGAAGAGCAGAGGTTTTAATTCATCAGCTGTTGTCTGATGCTGTACATGTTAACTTAGTCCAACCATCATTTGTGTCTCTTCATGTTCTAAACCCTCTATGTTACGTACATAATGTCCTCACGAAGCACTTGTTGTGCTATTTAATGTCATTGACATCTTGTTCGGTGTAATGAAAAGAAAGACTTGGAACCTTTTGAACGAAACGTTCACTATAAACGAAGCATTGTTTAAATGTGTTGCGACGTACGCAAGAATTTGAACAATATCTTTGATGAATTGAAAAGTACCCAAAACTTACTAGATTTCTTGTAGGGCGTCATGTAACCTTGAATTGGAACTTCAATTTGGGACATAAACAAAAATAGAAACTTTTTCATGGACAGTGTAATGTGAAGAGTTGACGTTTTCAGATTGTCTAGTTTATAAGACGTACCATGTTGAACAAGTTAGAAGAACGAGTGATGTTTGTCAGGAATTTAATCTTATTCTTAAACGGTGCTATACGAATCAATATATAATATAAACATGCCCATACATGGTGTATACAGCAAAATACTTGGAACGTTTATACGAACTTAATAGAAAAGAAACATTTTGACGCATGGGGGGGATTGGAAAAATGGTTTGGGACATGCTTTTGGACGGTGTAATATGAACCAAAAATTCGAACGGGTTCATTTACGGTTTGCTGTCAACCACTATATTGGAATAAATTCGTGGGTCATGTGATATTATCCGAGAATGTCTTATCGTTGAGTAAGACAATGTGACTCACAAAATCTACTATTTTTATACTTTACTTGTTTCAAATTTATAATTTTAACTGATGAACGCTCTTAAGTTCTTCATATTGTTCTTCATCATTGTAATGTTAAGTAGGCAGTTGGGACGAGGTTCGCGTTGCCCTTGTTCCATAGCAGCTAAATGGATACAAGACGTACATTTGTGTTTGTTATTTCTTTCATTTGTGTGTTTTTTGTTTTTATATTCCCAGTGTTGTTAAATGGGGGCATATGGCTTCGAAACCCGTGAAATCTATCGACATAACATTTAGTATCTAGGTCGATACTGTCACATTAAATGTAACAAATATTAATTTATGGCAATGTTAAGTGTTTATGTTACCAGCATAAGTATTTTATATTACCTTTCTGTTTAACGAGTTCAAAAACTAGACCGAATAGTAAGACAGTACGCATGTCTTAAAATTAATGACGCGGATCGTTCAGCAAAATGAAGGTTAAAATTTAGGACGCCGAGGTATTTACTATAAAACATACCGTGCTTTATTAGCTTTCAAAGATTCATCAATCATCACTGAAGATAAATAGCAGGATTCAAATGAGTAAATAATTAATTATCCGATTAATAAGATTGAAATGTATTTTAACAGAAAAACAAGCAAATTCACCATCGCGACACCTGGCCTTCTGGATAAATTTGCCTTTAGCTATCCTTCATGTCCGCATATCTTATAATTTTCATTCTAACATAGATTTGTTTTATTTGATAGCCGGCGCATAATCTTTCACGCTGTTCCTGTATCCAACGGAAAGGACCACGGAGTGTGTTCCTTTTCTCAGGAAGTCTTCATGGAGATAAACTGGAATTCAGGGTTTAAGCAGCAAATTCCTATAATATAAATGTAAATTGGGTCGAAATTGATATCTACACCTGGTTTCATATATTTATATTTTCTTTAACATTACCAGGAATAAAAACGAGAGCTGTAGAATGTTTATAAAACGTTCGATATAAACTAACAGATGGAATATTGTACTACACTGTGTGGCATAATTCAAGAATTTGAACAGAATTTTTGATGCCTTAACTTAAACCAAAATTCGTCTTCATATGAGTGAAATATACCCTTGAGTACGACGTTAAACCTCAATCAAACAAACATAAACCCTAAATCTTGCACAATGCGTCAAATTAATCAAGAATTAGAACTTCTTTCCGCGCGCTCTAATTTAAATTAAGAATGGATTTTTTTTTACGGACGACACATGTTGATTGATGGTGTTGTTAGAACAATTGATAAAGTTGTTTTCGCAGGGGCTTGAACCAATAGTTCGGGTTCTTTCATGGCTTGTTACGAACCACTGACTGGAATAAATTCGTAGGCCATGTGATATCATCACAAAGTCTAAGAATATTCACAGACCATGATAAATGAACCAAGAGTCGGCATTGTCAAGTGACGGCTTGATATGAACATAAAACTGGGTTATTTTCACTAGAGAATTGGAAAATGTTCATAGACGGTACCATGACGTCGTACGAGCCAACACAATGAAACTGGGGCGTTGTTGCAGGCCATTGGTCTTTATGTATCTGTAAACTAATCAGTGTTTATTAGAATCTTTATTCCAAATTGTATAACGTGTATATTCTCGTAGGGATACATTAAAAAACTTTCTGTACATGTTTCTGCTATCGTTGTCAAACCAAGCAATGTTGTTGTTTTGTTACTGCTGACAAAAAGTTTATTAGATGCTATGCAAGCATTTTGTCAAAGCGACCATCAAAAATATAGGTGATTTTACTAAATGCCATTGAATTAAATGTCGCTACCATGAATACAGCTTAAATGTAACAGATATGCCTTTTGACCTATTTCCGTCGGATCTCGGTGACTTTGTGAATTATTTTGTATTAGGTTTACAGTTCTTTGTGTTTTCTCATGGTTGTCTTTATCGTTCATGCACATACCATGCGGTATTAACCAAACCCACTGCTAACCTCGCGTGAGTATTGTCGCGCGCATGCGTGGATGATAGACAGGGATTAAGACTTTAACTATGCCGGTCAAACGATGGTATAAATCCCCCCCCCCCCCCTCCCGCGATACCCTAAAGCAAACAATATTGGATAATAAATAAACCTCTTTAATCCCATTAAAAGCTGATCGATAAACTAGTACATATGACCTTTTCTCGAGATTAAAGGAAAAGACCTATGATTTTTTTTACCTGGTCTTATTATTTTAACGGCAACCATATACCTGACACTTGCAATAAAATTGTCGTGAATGAGTTACATTAAAAGGATTAAAACCCAAGCCTGTGTATACGCCGTGTTGTTATAGATGATAACATGAGTTTAATATACACTCATTCAATCTACCATTCATACCAGCCTGTCCAAATTTGTGAGTATTTTCTCTACACTTGACCGGGTTTGGTGACCTGCACCATACCAGCTTATACCGTAACAATAAAGCCAACTATATTGTGTTACACTTTGGTCTAGATCCTGAACTTGTATTAACAAAGATACTGTCAAATAATACATAAATCTTGTTTTAAGGCCAACTAAAATATCAGCCGATTTTAACTTCTATAGTATAGATGTAATCTCAGGGTTTGAACTTTAAATGTATTGTCCAGGTAATTGTGTTCAGGAAAAATCAGTCAGAAATCAAGAATCCGGTTGGTAAACTGGAAGGTAGATTTTCATTAGATGATGGTTCAATGTTCAATTTAAAGCGGTATAGCCCGACATTTGAAAATATAAGTAGCCCCTATTACGACGGAAATAGATAATTGAGCGGTAACGCCACGTTACGGCATATAAATAGCTGAAGCAATATACCTTGTTTTACAAAAGATTTTTTTGTGATGGCATATATACTTTACTACATCATTTAATCTTGTCTCCCCCAAAAAATAGTAAGGGGAGGAAGGGGGGTGGTCGTCTCGGGAATCCCATGAAACTGTGCTGTTGCCCTTGGTGTCTTGGTGAAATAGACGCGTTGTAAATCTTAGTCTGATCGTCAACATCGGTACTTCGTGCGTTACCCTCGGGACATCTGGTTTCCTACCCTATACTTTTTAGTCTGCGTTTGAATCATATTAAATATACGACAATACAAAGATGGTATTGAACACAATAATCAGACACATTCTCAATTTTGGATAAAAAAAAACAATGTGCAGGAGCGGAAACGAGAAAGCTTTGTGTTGACCTGGTGATCTTAGACCTACGGTATACCATGATGCGGATCGGTTCGTGGTGTCTTTCCATGGTCGATTTCGATTGTTCTGTCACGACGTCGACGGTGGTTTTTATTATCCATTGATCTGTTACGCCGTCATATGAGTGAAACAATTTTAAGTATGAAAAAAAAAACCCCACAAATCAAACAAGCAGACAGACAGCCCAGCTTGAATTCTCTGACCCATCTACTAAGAAGGTAAAATGTCCTCAAATAGATTGGGGTACCGCTGAAGTATTGTATGCAACGACTGCATCGACCAAACAAATCCAATCATCTCCTCATTAAGGTGTCGGGAAATTAGCTGTATACTCATCGTAAATAATATTGAAGGTCAGCCAATGATCAGATAATCATTCATGATAGGATGACCTTTTCCAGTAGGTCAATGGAGATTACACATTTAACATTAGGCCAAATAACGCTACATATCGCAAGTTCATATTATTAGCTATGCCTGGAGTAACATCCCATATATTTTCCGACAAGGTTAATTTTTATTTTTTGTTTATTTGCGCGTTCGTTATGTTATGGTAGAGATATATATATATCAAATAAGATTATGTAAAAACACGAAATGCCAAACAACTATAAGAAAAGCATTGTGCATCTCACCAATCATTTTACTGGGAGATAGATGTTTGTTTGTTTGTTTGATTGGTGTTTGGACAAACTCATTACTGGGATAGCTCCATTACGCAATACCAGGCCAATATTTGGGTCAACGTTAGCCACAAATCAGAAAATAAAAATGTCACGACAGAGGAAGTAGAAACGATTCTATTTTAGAATGGCATCACACTAGATCGATTTTATATTGAACGTCCTAGCAGAGAGTAAAATAAGGCACAGGATTTAGGTGCCGACTGTATTATTACAACTTCCATGGTTTTCCAAAAATATAATTGTCATTATTTCTATGTAATAGTCACGTAGCTTCTGGGTTTTTTTGTACATATTTAATATGGTGAATCCTCATATGCGGAAACGCTTCAGCTTGTCCTTCGTGTAAGGCGAAATCCTGGATGGATAGGGAACACCTGTTAGTTAAATCCCATTAATTGAAGTGCGCAATGTGCGAGATTTGGTTCACATGAAATTTGTACAAAATATATATATCCTCAATTTATTTAATGCTGGGTTCTAATGTTTCAAGCGACTGCTATTTCAAGACGACAAATCATTTAACTGTTAGTACAGTGCCGCTGTTTTACCCTATATACAATTAATTGAGACGAAAAGTCTTTATCATCAGAATTTTGTTGTTACGGATGTTTTAAGCATTATACCAAATATAATGTCGAATGTACTTAAAAAAAAACAACAGTTTTTAATTTAGATATGATATTTGCAAGTGGTGTACAACATTTGACTTCTGTTATTCAGTTTTTCAGATTTCTGAACTGTTTATGCTAAACCTATGATAACGCTTATAATAGCTCCATTCAAACATTGCAACACGAAACACAACGAATTGTTTTTAACCATTTAATAGTACAAATAAATTTATAACAAACACATGAAAATAAAACAGTCCGCTCTAACAGTTTCCACTGACTATTGAATTTCCCCAACATTTATTATTTTATTTTACAGCACCGATACATTATGCAAAACAGTTGTAAGTAAAAATATTCAATATTCGTCTCTTGGACAAGATCCATGAACAAAAAATTCTAAAATTGTAAACAAAATGGGGTTTCACCAGTAACAGAACGACAACAATTATGGAATAAGTAATCTAAAGGTAATCTTTGTGAAATTCTCTATTGAATACAATACATGTAGAATATAGTTTACAGAAAGAAACGAAAACAATTATCCATTCTGTAAAGTAATACGCAGTTTAATTAAATTGATATTTGAATGTAGAGTCCAATCATCTCGGCCAGTTGGACTACTGTCACCGGTTAACAGGGAGGAATGTGTCTCATATAACCGAGTCGATAATGTACAAGACCATTGCATATGTCTGCTGTGTTAAATATTTCTACATCCCCTTTGGGTGAACGGTTATATTAAAGGTCTAGCAACTGATTCACTAGTAGGCCCTATATTCAACGTTTTTGCAGACATTTTCTAGCACACCTACCTACATTAACTATACATTTCCATTTCCACATTTATTTAATGACACTGTGTACATGTATATAAGTTTAAGTGTTGTTAACACATGTCATAGATTCATTTACTTCTATTCTATTTAAAATATAAAAAGAACAGTACATTCGGCTAATAGATATCATAAAACTGATTGTTGCTACACAAGTCAAACCTTGATAAAGCAGACTTCTTAAAACCGTGCTACAAAGTCAGTAAATGTTGTAGCGCAGTTTAAAAAAATTGCGTAAGTGAAAAAATTGCTTTGCAAGGAGGATTATCGGGTATTGAGGATTAAATGTGTAATTACAATGTTGTTTCTTCAATTCGCAAAATGCTTTGATTACATTTACTATAAGGAAGAGATTTTCTCAATCATCGCTTCTTTCTCTGTGTCATTACCTGTTAGTCCTTCTTTCTCTACCGTCACTGTAAGAGAAGGCGCTTTGGGTTTTTTCTGACAGAATCTTAGATAAATGTGGTAAATGGCAGCAATAACAAGCAACGGGATCGGGGTCATAGAAGTTGCAGCGATTGGTGCGGTGCCTGCTAGAACATTATCCGGGGGATCGAAAGAAAACATCACCATTATGAAAGCAATGCTTCCGTTTTGTATTCCAGTCTCAATAGCAATAGTTTTACAAAAACACCAACTTTGCTTCAGTAACAGTGAAAGGCCCATCCCACAAAGATAACCAGTACAAGGCAACAGAGCCCCAGCAAGGAACAAAATTGGCTTTATTAGTCGAAACATGTAGGAATTAACGTAAAGACTGAGTGCGATGAAAACTATCGTTAAGATAATTACAAATGGGATGAGAAAGCGTAACATTTTTGCTGTGAAAATGGGCTTTTTGTAATTTAAGAAGACACCAATGACAAGAGGAATCGCTACCATCAGGACAGAAATGATTATATTCAAGTAAGGAATGGTCAAATTAAATTGGTCAGTGAGAACAACACGCCCCAAAGTGAAGATCCATAAAGGAAATGTACCTGGAATATAAACGAAAAAAAGATAGCTTAGCACATACAGTTGTATAAATACACCGGGACTACGATATGACGTCATTCAGCTGTAGATCGATACAATTCAATTGATAAAAATACCAGCCACCTCAACCACACAAAGACACAACAAAATTATAAAGACACTTACAACTTTAATAATTCTTAATTTAAATTTGATGTTGAGCTTTATGACAGCGTTTTAAATTTGTATGCACTTGTAACAGTAGACTTCCTGGTAAGACAGTAATGGCGCCGGTTTATGCCAAAGTTCACACCCAGCGCTGAGACGTTAGATGGTACTATATGGTTACAAAATTAGTGTCATTTCAGCAGTTGTCGTAAAACAAACAAGAACAAAATGATTAATGCCAAAAGTACAACTACCAGCAGACTCATATTTTCTAAGCATGTGGAGAGTTTTTGTGTAATTGATCACGATTATGAAACAGCTTTGATATAAATCATACTGTTTAATATACGCGGTCATAATTGATGTGATGGCGACACTAATAGTGAGAATGATGATGATGAGGATCTTGATATAGGTTTCGTATCAACAAAAATATATTCACTCATAAAATTGGATTTTATGTCCAGAATAGAATCTAGTTCTAATACATTGTTTCTGCCGTGTTGTCCGCACCCAAGGCTTTGTAGCTAAAGCGTGTCTGCTTTCTAATCCTAAATCGATTTACTGTCCACAGGATCGAGTCAACCTGTGGGCTATAAGGTATATGAGGGAGCCGAATATTGTGGCTCTGGCTATCGCGGGGTCTCTTTTGGGTTTTCACCATATTGAGGCAAGGAACAGTACGAAATTGACAAATGTCCTCATATAAGTGTAATACCCTCGAGTAAAACGTTAAATCCCAATTAAAGAAATGAAACAAAGTTATCTTGTCACTTGTCCGCAAAGTGGGTTAGCTAATCACACAGTATATGGGACGGACTTTGTAACTGGAATATTGGAAGCTTTGGATGAACATTGTAGACCTGCCGGTAGAGTGTTGGGCCTGTAACCCAACGTCATGGGGTCTAATCCCGATGGAGGCAAGGAAAGTGTTCTCTCTTGGTTTGTGCAAAATATCTGGTCAGAGCATTTGCGATCCTGGCCAATTCGATTCATAGATACTATTAGCTAGACTTGCCAATGATCCACACCAATACCCGATTTCAATGATGCCCAGTGCATTAGACATGGTACTTAAAGGAGAAGACCACCTCAAACCATATTCTATAAATAAGTAAAACTTTTTGTGTGTAATACAATACATTTTTTTTACATTAAACTTTACGTCAAACAATTAAATCAGTACCTTTCAGTCATAATTCTTCACAAGTTCTTGCACCACCATTTACTGCTTCCTGTAAACTTTGCAATGGTTTCAATCTACAACCTGAGATTCATAATTACCCTACCCGAAGTCAGCCTCATAACCTCCACGTGCCTTTTGGCTCAACAAATCTCTCACCTCACATTCTACGCATAGCTGGTGCCCGTGAGTGGAATGTACTACCGACGGTTCTTAAACAAATTGTTTCGATGTCCTTTTTCAAATCAAAACTGAAAAATTATTATCTTAATGTTTAGTGCATATTTATGTGTACATATTAGCGTATTTTATATCTTTGTCTATATGTATGTATCAGGAATTATATTTAAATATGTGTGTATATATTTGTGTATATG
>JARFOD010032608.1:0-10552 GCA_031763545.1 Mopalia muscosa
AACGACCGTTCGCGCAAATTTTTTCACTTAACCGAACGATAGGTTACGTGGGTTTTAATTCACGCGAACGGTAGATCAGTTACGCAAAATTTTGAAAAAATAAGGCCTGTAATAAGGCAAGGTGAAGAATGAAGGGGGCGATCTGTCGTCATATAAATGAAATACCCTTGAGTACGACGTCAAACCCCAATTAAACAAATAAACAAACATAAATGTGTAAAAATTCAAACTTAGACAAACACTGGAAACAATTTGGGAAATCGGTCCTAAAATAAGTTTGCACAACCATGGGAAGACCACATTTTATCTGTTCTCCCCAACAGCACTGCCCTGATATTCAAGGCATTGTGTCATATTGACTTTGACAATTATGGAAGCCCAAACTATGCACTCTTCTTATTCTAGTCAGTCGATCGTAAGAAGCGAGAAAAAAGGTTGCTTTCTGTTGCCCTGGTGTTCGCAGAGGTAATGGGAAGCAGATTTGTTTGTGATGTTATATATTTGTTTCGTCGTCATATAAGTGAAATACCCTTGAGTATGACGTTAAACACCAATCGAACAAACAAACAATCTTAATCCAGTTCTAGGGAGTTAAGATAGTGTGAGAATTTGGTTTTGTTATATAACAGTTCCTTGTGCAAGCTTATTCACTCTTATCATTGTCTGCTCTTTTTTTTCAGACTTAATAAATGCATTACAGAATCAGAGATTACAAGATGGTACAACAAATTGTATTGGTCATGTTTTGTTGAAATGGGTAAGTTGCCTTTATATTCTTAACTCTGTTGGGAGGGTACTAGTGTCCTCAAACTACGGGGCAACAAGGAGATGGTGTGTTGTTTTTGTGTTTGTTCTGTCTTGGCTCTGTCTGTTGCCACTGGATGGTGGTTTCTTTATTAGACAAGGAACACTCTGAAGTTGTCATATTCATATAAGTAAAATACCCTTGAGTATGATGTTAAAGATCAAACAAACAATAAATATATAATAAATATTAACTTGAACATGTTTATACCATATAGATTTTTTTTTTTTTTTTTTTTTTCCAAAATCCAATTACTCAATAATCTTATGAATACTTTATTTTTTTGTACCATCAGGCCCCCAGTCTTCAGCCGTATGTAGAATACTGTGCTAATCAGGTGTTTGCCAAAGCTTTATTAGATGAGAAACGTAACGACCCAGATCTGGATGATTTCCTACAGAGATGTATGGAGTCACCCTTCAGCAGAAAACTGGACCTCTGGAGCTTATTAGGTAATTATAACAAAAACTACTCTCTGCTGCGAAGCAAACTCCATAGAATGTGATGTAAGGAATAATGACTTTTCCTGGTGGCTTCATGTTTTGATGTTACAGGTTTATACACATGGCTATTTGTAGGTTATAAATAAAACTGTTTTTTGTTAAAAAAAAAAATCAAAATGCCTAGTTTTTCAATCATACAGTTAAGCTGTTATGCAATATTCCATTTGTTTATTTATTTTCTAGGTAGTTTTACTTAATTCAATTTGAACACAACATTGGACTCCTGAAAAAATAACCAAGAATCTTTACAAGGGTTCTTCACCATTGCATTCTCACCAATCAACTCTTATTCAATGAATAAATAAATGAATGTAACGAATTTATCAGTTGGTTTGAGTTCAGTAGATACAAATGTCTAATATCTAACATACATTACTGTTAATCCCTAAGGACCCACTAAATCTCTCCCTAAGATCATTTTATGTGCGAGTCTATCCCTAACATTGGTGTGAAACAGCAACCCTTTTTTATAAGTTTAAATTGATACTCAGGAATAAAATTAATTTAAAAAATTAAAATTCTTGTGATTGTTTTGCAGATGGAGCCAGAAGTCGATTCATGAAGTATCCATTGTTGTTGAAGAGTATATTTAAATATGTAAGTCAATTTGTGTACCTTGTAGTGTAATCTTTATCCAAATCAGGCTGTAGTTTTGGGGACTATTGGTCCACGTCTTTGGATTGGTTGAACCCCAAGACACATAGACTAGTTGAATATTTTTCTTTCAATTTTGAACATTTTGTCTTGAAATTTATAGGTTTTCTTCTAACATTGCAACGTAGTTAAATTCCGTCAGCGATATTTGATGTTTTTGGTCCAATATTTTAGTCCATGCTAACTACATACCCCTGATTTTTTGACAAATTCACACCATAGGTCCCGTGATGGAGCAGGTGGGCCATGGCCCTGCAGAATACTCCCTCAGCTTCCTCGGTTGATCGTAAGAGGCTAGAAAAGAGGTTGCAAAAGGGTAACAGGAAACAAATTTGTTTGTGATGTTCTGTATTTGTGTCCGTCGTCATATAAGTGAAATAGCCTTGAGTACGACATTAAACACCAATCAAACAAACTACACACCATAGTGCTGTGATAGTGAATGGCTCTACAAGGTTATTTCCTTCTACTTGGAGTGGTCACCAACAGGCACCCAGTCTTAAGCCATGGGTAGAATATATTTACATTCAGTAAGATATAATTATTACCCTTTAAACTAATTGACTGATTGTCTTGTTTGCAGACACCTCCGGATCATAAAGATTTGCCTTACTTAGAAGATGCGGTAAGTACTTCTCATAAATTAACTAGCAAGATTTGTCTAATTCAATGGTGCATTTGTTATCCTGGTGCTAAAAGGGGCTTACAAGCTGTTTTCAGAGCTAAGAAACCGCACAAAATACATTTTTGCTTGCTTTTGCTAGGGTTGGAAATTAGGGCCTCTGGGTAGCAATAGTGTTGGGGGTGGTTTCCTTTACCCATTGGGCTGGCAGGCCCCCATGTAGGGGAAATAACCGTGAAATAGCACGTAAAAGCCCTATCATACAAACAACTATTCAAAATATATATATATACCAGAACCAGGTTTTCTATCAGTGAGTTATCTAGATAAAAAAGATGATAATTTAATATCTATGCTTTTTGTAGCTCAGTAGGTAGTTTTATTTTATTCCGCAGATTCTGGCAGTAGAGGCAGTGATTGGTCATGCTGACAGACGAGCTGGGGAGACAAAGTGTCAGTTTTATAAGTGTGCTCTAGTGTATTTATTTGATGATCAGCGTCATCCTTTCATAGAAGAATCCACCAGTCTAACTTGTTGTGGAGTGCTAAAAAATAACAAAGGCACAGTAAGTATATATTATTGTACAACTAAATGAGAATATTTTTAAAAATATGATACTGAGCCTGTATCACTATGCCTTGGCTTTTTTCCATTGGTTGAGCATTTTGACTTTTTTTACTGTTGAATTACATCAATGTCATAAAAGTGTTATAATCTCTACAAGGACGATTAACACAACCAATCAAAGAGTTAACAACCAATCAAACAAACAGTCCTTAATGGACACCTTTGTCAACATTGATTAAACCAATCAGACAGGTATCCGCAAACCTGCCTACCTGGTTTATTCTGGAATGTTTTGAACGCATAGTTTATAGGAAATACACCAATAGGCCATCCTACAATACACAGAAAATAATATTCTGTGCAATGCTGTAACACAAAATTGTAAGAAAATACACTTGAATAACAAATTTTGTACACATAAATGTATTCTAGGGTCGGCAAAGGAAGGGTTAAAAGGATATTAGCCATGTAGCCTGGAATTCACATCTGTTGAATCATGGTTCATTGATTGGAGTTTAATGTCATTTTCAGGGTCATAAAGGAAGCATTGTTACTCTCTAAACAAACTACTCTTAGTCAGAAGCAGCCATTGGAAATTGGAACTGAGAAACCCATCAGTTTCTGTGCATTTTTACTATATGTTAACATTATAACTATTTCCAGAGACAAGTACATCATTTCTTATGTACTCTGTTAAACACATTCAGCTACATTTAACAGCAACACTTGCAAGAGTAGCAACCTTCTTTCCACCTCCAATATGGTAGTCCTAAAGATCGTGCTATATCTAATATGCTATTTGGAGTCTGTTCAGTCTATTGCAAAGTTTTCCTCCTACATTAGATTTTATATTAATTATTTGCATATTTGAACATATGACCAGAGGTGGTCAACAGTGATGTCACATTTGTACAAAGTGTTCAAATTATTTAGTTTTGTGTAGGATATCAAAGTAAAGAAATTAAATTGATAAAATCAAAGACGAAAAGATAAATAGCAAATTCTTCTTTCCCCCCAGAAACTACAGTTGATGTTATTTGACAAGATTCTGGTAGTCGCCCGACCAACCACTCAGAATGGGCGCCAGTGTTTCCAAGTATACAGACAGCCAATCCCAATTGAGGATTTAATCTTGGAGGATTTGAAGGATGGAGAGGTCAGGATGGGGTCGTTTAGAAGTAACTTTACAAAGAGTACAACAGGTAAGGCAGTGGCCAGGATGTTGTGGTATTTGTTACACAAATTATTTAGCTCTCACATGAAAAAAACCCTTTAATTTCCTTGTTTCAACAGGAAAATTTTTCCAATACTTGGGAGAGGAGTTTTCACTTGGTTTCTCCTTGGTTTATTATCACAAATTACCAGCAATTCAAAGTGGTCTTTGGGAAAAAATCCTTGTGTGTCATAAAACACTGATTCATCAATCAATTAATCAATCAATCAACCAATCAGTCAATCCAAAAATCTATCATAACTTTTTTTTAGCAGTATCTGAGCACACTAACATATAGCATTCATAACCTCTAACTAAAGCACTTATTGCCACCATATTGTTCCATGTGACATAATGTAATATTCACTGTATTTTTCCTGTTACAGCTAAGAATATGTTTCGAGTGTCCTTCAGTTGTCCCAAAGATGGCCAGGCACACACACTCATGGCTCATGATGAACATGACAAGAGACAATGGTTACAGTGTTTAAACAAAGCCCTCATCAAGGCTGAAGTCAAGAAATGTCCAATTGTTACAGAGGAAGAAACAAAATAAATCCAAGAAAACCAGTCAACAGAATATGAGATTGATGATGTTTGGCCAAGCCTTGAAACCTCCTGGCAATTTGATGATATTTATAGCCTTTCCTCTCTCTATCTATCTATATCTCTTCTATAATTTCACTATCAATTCCACATTTTATGAACATATACAATCACAAACATTCACTTTTCCTTAGCCTATCTCTTTGTGCCATAGTGCTGTTTCTGCAAAGGGGAGGCCGCTCTGATATTGATCCAAGGGGAGATAAATGAAAAGTGCTATTAGTGTTTTGAATGAGTATTATTATTAATAAGCAATATTGGCTGGTTTGGATATATAAGGAAAGGACAGAAAAGGGTTGTTTTTATTTTGATTTTCAAAATAAAACATACAAGAGATTATTTACCAGTCAAAGTTTAGTATTTTTTTTTTCTTTCAGAGTAAATAGAACCATTTATGCATGTACATTGTACCTTTGTAGAATATCCCTTGTAAATAGTGTTGACATAATATCTTAATCTATAATATAAAATTGTACCCACTAGTGTCTAAAGGCCAGTTAAAACATTTTATATTTCTGCATAAGCTCAGTTCATTAAAATGCAATTTTCACACTGGTGTCATTTTCTTGCTCAAGTTGGCTTACATTTTTATTTCTTTTCGTTTAATATTAAAATTTTACATTTTTTCTATTATTTATGTAGACCACATGTAGTAAGAAATGACAAAAAATTTGACGATAGCAACAAATTTGACTCCCATTAAACTGTTTGTTCTAGTTCAAGACACATTGTTGACATATTCAGAGAATCATTTGCTTGTATAAAGCATATAGTCAACTGTAAAGAAATGATTTTAACATACCCTGTTTGTTAAAGATATCCTTGTTTTGAGTTTGGAACCTTTTTATTATGTTTTTTTTTCTGTTATATCTTAGTCTTTGTATTTTTTTTATTGATTTGTATGTTATTTTTTTTTTATGGTTTTTACTTTTTTTTTTTCAAAGATTTTTTAACAAATATTCCGAAAGCACAGCTGAGTATATTATAAGGGTACATTTGGTGTTACCTAAACTATGACAAGAGAAATAGTGTAGTCAATAGAATTGGCTAACTTAGTGAAAATTAAGGACATTTTCGCTTTGTCTGCAAATTCCGAGGCAACTAACTAAAACAGAATAGGGAATATATTTTGTTCAACTTCTCAGAATAGTGAATATATTTTGTTCAAAGTCCTCACTACTTTTGTTCGCATATAAGTATTTGATATTATGACTTGTTATTATTAAAGTATTGTTTGGATCTGCTTTTGTTTGCTCAGGATCAGCTGTTGTTATTAAGCATATGTATTAGCATGAAACTTGATCAAATGTATACGGTATCAGAACAAATTGTATTCATTAAATTAACATATAAACCATATTAAAAGTTGTTACATTTGTTTGGCATTAGAAGCTCAAAAGTCATATTGGAAAAGTTTTATGAAGGACTTCTCTACTCGTTGATTATAACTGTCCACTGGTGCAGGTTATCCCATAGTGATATTCTGCATTGAAAAGTTAGATGGTACTTTAATGGTTACAAAATATGGCTTACCCGTTTATACAGTTGACTTTAATTTTGATGCTTAAGACGCCAAGCCACTTCTGTATGTGGCGTAAAACACTTTCCAATCTGCCAGTAAAGTAAAGTAGATGTAGCTATTATCTGTAATTATTCAAAGTTATTCAAAGATTAGGGGTAGAAGGGAGGTGCTGTCTCTTGCCTTGGTGTTTGCAGAGCTAAACATGAAGCCCGTATGTTCTCTCTATTTATCTAGTAATTGTTGGTATTTGTTGACGGTTACGATGGTTACAGGTTCCTTCATCCATTGAGCTGTGACAAGATCATAACTTTTAGTACAGAGTAAAACACCGATCAAACAAACACGTCTTAAATACTATGGGCTCCAGACTAGGATATTCAACAGCAATCAAATATTTTATTGTGATTTAAGACTGTTTATCATGTCCTAATATTATGCTGGGGTTACCTTTAACGATTGTTGCGGGTGGTTTGGTGGAGCTTCCTGTTGCCCTATTGCTCTCAAAGTTGAGGGGCAACACAAAGCTGATGTCTTTGCGACATCAGTATGGTATCTGGTTATTATCCTATTTTGTACTAGTATTTGTGAAATAACCTTAAGTACAACAGGAATAAACACAATAGGGTTTGGATACAATTGTATAATTGTTGCTATCTATGTTATTTTGTCTACTTTCTCTTTTGGCCGGTGGTTGGGGGGAACTTCATATTGCCATGGTGCCCTCAGAGCTAAAGCGGACAGGCAGTCGTTTGTATTGTCCTGTTGTTATGTATTTGTCCCACCTTGTCTTTGTTGCCAGTGGTGTTGCGGGTGGTTTCCTTCATCCATTAGGCTGGCACGGTAAACCCCAATCAAACAAACAAATCTGTTTGGTCGTTTGAGGGATTTTCTTTAGCAACTGGGCTAGTCTGCTTATCATATGTACAGGGGACATAAAAAATGTCAATCAATTGACAGATTATAAATGCATCACATAATCATAGATCTGAGATGAATGTCTGTCAGTTTAACAGAGAACTTAGACCTGGGACAAAAATTGATTTGTCCTTTTTTGATAACCCCATATCACAGCAGAGCTGAATGTGGTGAAAAGAGTTATTGATCCTTATCAAGTTTACAATTATTTTTAACAGTAAGTCATCGATTTTCAATATTTTCGAACATAGAAAACTAAAATTTGATAGTGTATATAATGCAACTCTTATTTCCGAACAATTGACTGTGTTTTATCACTATAAGACAAGCTGTTTCTCAAACTAGGTTCATTTTCAACTGTCACTTAGATTAAAGCCACTTTTAATTGTCATTCAAACATTTAAGTAAACAAGCGGAAGTAATTACACTCAGAGAGATCTTGGTCCGTTTGACTAATCCTTTGAACTGTTTAGACAGTGTTACTATGATGCCCAGTGTGGAAGGCATGACGTCACCATAACGACTGCATTACATAATTTAAAATGGCATCCAGGCCTTTCCTGGTGTAATTAATTAAACAATTCAAGTCACAGGATACGACAGTGTTATAAATTACATATATAACCAAAACTTTATAACATATAAATCATTGTGTATATTTCTTAGATCTTCAGTATTGTCTGTTTAGTACACTCATTCATATTAACCAGTCTTCACAAAACATTTGTCTTCCAATTAAACACTTTATAAATAGACATTCCTGTTTTATTGTTAATTTATTTGAAAGACATCATGAAAAATCATGATTCATCAGATCATAGTCAGAGTTCAGACTTTTACTTCAATCTTGAACCTGAGATTTTTTAAAGAAGTACATGTCACATTTCTTTGGGCATATAATATTTAGGGGGCCCTTATGTTGACTCAAGGGGGGAGACTCTACTGGTTTGATCCACAACCCACAAGCACATGTCGCTGGTCACCTGTATTGGCTGTTTTCGTGGCAAGTGGGCGATTTTAGCTGTATCTGTCGTTTCAATGATGTAGGAAGATGTAGTTGATCTATACAATATAATCTCTTCATCCCTACCATCTGTCGAATAGCACGTCTACACCAGTAACTCAATGGATGTGGATACACTGGGGGGAAATAACAAAATTACATGAAAATATTAATCCTAGTTTATTAACATTTGATCACATTTACATTGATCACAAAATCAATACTGGTTTATTCTGATTGTGGTTAAGACCACATCAATCAGTAGCTGTGGTTTTCCATGTCCCATGGCTCACACCCTCTGGATGAGGGTTAACAGTTAACATCATCATAATGTCTATTATACTTGGCATTGGTTTGTTTGTTCCATTGGGGTTTAACATTGTATTGAAGGGTATTTCACTTATATGACGACAGATTGTCCACTTCACACTGCTCCTTGCCTTCTTACAGTGGAAAACAGAGAGGAAACCTCATAAAAACCAACCCTGCGATTGCCGGAGCCACATCTTGTCACTCACTCATATACCTGAGGGTCCACATTGGAGGAGGATTAATTTTCCATTATAGGAAAATAATTCACAATTGTTGTGTTAGAGTGGCTATTACTGTTGGAAGAAGAGCGCTGTCGTTTCAGTGCTAGTGAAATATTCTTGAGCAAGATGCTCCGACCAGACCTGTCCTCAATGACCTTTATTGACACAAAATATATTGTTTGATTGGTGGCATATAGAATCAATTCAAATTCAGATCTGTTTAATTTAATTTGGTCAAATTGCTGAGAAGAACTTTGTATCCAGTAGAAAACCAACGCAAAACCGTAATTTTTAACAAGCAAATTTGGTAACAAAACTTTTCATACCGTAACAGTATTTTCATTCTTTTGGGATAACACTTTCTTGACATAAACAGATTCTAATTCAGATTAGTGGTCTAGGTGGCTGACATTTACTACTGGCGATTCGGTGCCTGACCGAGGGTCGTGGGTTTGATTTCTTGACGGGTTTCTGAACTAAAATGTGTTCAAATTGAGAAAGTGTTATCCCGAAGTAATGAAAATACTGTTATTCACTTTCTAACAGGCATAATAATAATCCATTCTCATACCTTCCCAGTGTTCAACAAGTTTTCTGGATATTGAGTCTTTAGGTAGAAGATCTTTTGCTGTAAAACCTTGACTGTTTTGTGATTTGAAATTAGCTCCAGCTTCAAACATCAGTGAGAGAAAGTCTATGTTGTTGTGTTTGGCCACATCGTGTAACGGGCTATGGTGGTGCTTTGTTACATTTACATTTGCCCCTATAATACAGAGAAATCGATGAACACAATTAAAATTTGTTGGATGCGGGTCTAATATTATGCTTAAGATATATTTCAACAATTTGTCAAAATTACATACCAACTCTTGACCAAACACATACTGCATGTTCTTGCCATGGCAAGAAACTGTGATAGAAAACTCAGATTTTTTGAAGAACTATGCTCAAATACCATTATTTTGGCACACATATGTTTTACAGTACCAAATATAATCTAGAAACTGCCCTGTCATCATACAGGTGAAATACTCAATGTGACCTGAAGTACCAAGCAAATATGGTTAAATTCAAGCAATATTAAGTTGTTTTCATCAGATGAAAACTTAAAGGACAAAAAAACTAAAAAAAACCTAAAGCATTAATTGTTGTAAAATATATGTACCTGCTTGTAGTAGTATCTCGGCACATTGTTGACAACCTTTATGGGCTGCCACGTGTAGGGGTGTTCCGTAATGGTTATCAGTCACATCTACATTCGAACCTGCCTCAATCAACAACTGAGCACAGGCATGGTGACCTACAACAATGATAGACCAATCAGTGATTCAAGTCCTACTCAAGGATATTTTGCTTAAATGACACAGCCACATAAACAATTTTTATTTTTATTTTTTTGTATTTTGCTATTTTGATAAAAAAAATATTTTCCTTCTAAGCTACATGTAAGTTAATAACACATAAGTGAATACTCATTTGAGAACAGCACAGTCTCTGACCAGTCCTCTGTGAGCATAATGTGCACAGCTCAAAAAAATGTTTTTTTCCCGGCAATGAGTGACAATTGCCGAAAATTTTCCCGCTAAATACGAGAAAAATTTCATTCCT
>JARFOD010032619.1:0-24046 GCA_031763545.1 Mopalia muscosa
TATTATTAGGCGTGTTAAGATAATTTACTCTCTGGCATGGCATCATGTGAGTGAAATAACCTCAAGTATGGTGTTAAAACCCTGCACACAAACAGACCCTCACTAAAGTTGTTATAATGAGTGGTGAGTATTGATCTGTCTTACATTTGGTGCCATCTTAGATAAAGGATGTGACCGTGGTAAGCGCTTAGGACTGCTGATTCTCCTCAGATGTAACACTGACACATTACTACCTCAGGTACATGTATATAGGCCTGTGCAGGCTGTGCTGTAAGCTTTTCCGGCAGAACCTAAAAATCGGTCCTCTAAAATTTTTGTGAGAACCTAAAATTTGCATTTTCCCCCAGTTTGCTGATTTTTAAAAAAATATATAAAGGTGCCTTCGTGAAAAATATAGCAAAATTGATTTAAAATACAATCTTCATTTATAATCAAAAGACAAAATTTGTCAAAATCAGTATCAAAAAAGACAATTCTGGAAACCTATAAGTTGGTCCTCCTATATTTAGTTTGTTTAACTATGGGAAAACCCTGTTATGTCTGTTATGCCCTACAACACAGGCCAGTGTGTATGAAGAAGTTGTACAAGCAATCACTGGTTTAATGTAGTTGTCCTGTGGGTTGCCACAGTGTTTACGTAAAGCATACTGAGACTTGGACAATCCATTGTCATGTAAGTGAAATACCCTGAAGTATGATGTCAAATTCCAATCAAACAAATAACCAAACCTTAACTCAAACCCAGGTATATTGTGTATGATGTGAGCCAGGTGGCTATGAAGTATCTGCTGAAAATGGATTTCAAGTACAAGTGGTAAGAGATTGGAGAAAATACCAAAGAATTGAGGGAATATCACCAAAATCAGGATGAAATGCTCTCAAAAAATTCCTGTGATAAATAAATGTGGGAGAAAGTAACCAGCTGAGCCCTGATCTTAAATATTTGTCTCACATTGGCCAAGTCTGGACTGAAATAGGGAAACTGATCATCAATCACAGACTGGACATAGAGAAGTAAGCAGCATTTAAATGGTCACTATCCTTTAGTAAGCCAGAGTAAAAATTAGGTGTCAATTTCTCAAATAGGAAGCAACTTTATCAACTTTTCTTGCGCAGTTTTTGATTCAGGAAGATGTCCTGAGGACTTTCGGTCATCTTTGTTTATTTTCCTCCATAAGAAGTTTTTTCTGTCAAGGATTTGTTGTTGTCATTTTGTATGATATAGCCTGGCTGCATAACCTACAAGTGTACCCCGAATGGCTTTTCTAAGTTCATGTGGAAAAATGCATATCTATTCAAGTGTTATTAGATAAGTTTCAAATTTTTTAAAACTTTTTTGTTGCTGTATAAGTGGATACTGAAAATATGTTCCAAATATGTTCCTCAATTCTGTGACAGCTATAACACCAGCAGCATTAGACTATCAACTGTCATGAATTTATAATGGTTTTCTTTGTCTTTTCAATCATTGTGGAGTTTCTGGTAAAAATGGTATTTCAGTGCCAATATCTTGTAGCTTGAATGGGACACCGCCCCCAAAACAACAAACTTTTTTTTTTACCCCTGGGCATTAGGGCGTGGTCCTCTGTCATTGAGGGTCTATTTGTTAAGAGTATCATTAAAGTGTTGAGTGATTAAACCATGACAACAGCATCTTGAGTACCGCAGATACACATTCTTCTCTTAGCTGTTAATCAAGACGAAAGCCTTGACAACAGCATTTCCACTAAGTTGTTCAAGACAATTCAAGCTTGTAGAAGTATAGTGATCTAAAATAGAAAATATTGTTATTTCCAGTTTTATAACAAATATTGGTATTTCCAGTTTTATAACAAATATTGTTATGTCCTGTTTTATAGCAAATATTTTTATGTCATGTTTTATAACAAATATTGTTATATAGTTAGTGATTAAAGTCTTTAATTTCTTGTTTGTTAACATTTGTTTATTTTTATTATCTTTATTAAACTCATTGTGGCAGTCATTCATTTAAAACATTTATTCTTTTTTTATGAAGGCATTGATATGTGCCATTAACGGCACAACCATTGTTGGATAATGCTGTAGTATTTTTTGTGTTGCTAGTACATGTAATAGTATAGCACCGTCCTTTTGTTCTGGAATTTCTTGGGTTTTTCTACCAATTTCTGTAAATCATAAATGTTTAAAGGTTTACACATGTGGTAAGAGTAACGATACGATATGATAGGAAGTGCAAACAAAAGAATGTACACCTCAGTTTAGTTCTTAATTGGTTTCATAAAAAAATGTTTAGATATTTTTTGCAAATATGTTCTGTTATCTAGTTCAAACAGTAAATGTGGCCAATACCCATACATTATCTTGCACATTATGTGGCATAGTATGCTTGTTACCATATGAATCTGTTGGTTTTGGGGCATGTAGTCGTGAAAAAATCATTAAACACTAAATTGGTCACAAATAAATGTTTTAGATGATAAATCAAATTTTGTCTTCATTTTCTGTCAACTCTTTAGTAAAAAGAAAGTGGTTGGACCCCACTAGCCCTGATGTATTTATAAGATTGCATCTACCCATCCCAGCATCTCATCAACTTGTTTTTTTGTAAACAGTAAGTCACATTATCACAGCAGATCATTTATTAAGTGTCTGTAGACTTACACAGACAGCACCTTATAACGGATTTAAAGTGGAAAACAACAATACCATAGTCTAATTATAATCTGTAGCAATTAAGGAGTTAGCCAAGTTTCTACGTTTTCCATGAAGCAAATGTTGAAGAACTGTTAGAAATGTACACATAAAACATGAGATAGTCCATCTTACATTGAACTTGCAGTACCAACTAAAAATGGCTTCCATGGAAAATGTAGAATCCTATAAACATTTAACGGCAGCAACTTGAGTTGATATGGTGTATGGTTTAACTGTGACACGTTTTCGTTTCCTACTCTTATGAAAGTATGCTCTAGCCGTTGTGGCGTCTTTTAGTGCGTGGGATTTAAGTAACCAGGGAATACCTTTTAATTCAACCTATATTCATTGTTTAGCCTGTCCATGTGTTACAATGTTAGTTGACAGCCACTCGAGTTTCATACAACCTTGTGAAGCTGTCTTGGTGAAGCAGCGGATTGCATCGCAAAAAATAAAATAAAAGACATGCTCCGTTAGGTCATCGTGACATGGGGTCGCAGCCAAAATTACTGCTTTTTCTATGACGCCGTGAATTCCCCACCTTTTTTCGACTGTCACAATTCTGATTTGTTTATCGCGTTTTTATTGTTCCGCCAAGATCTGTCAGGTAATCGTCACAGCATAGACACATATTTCACGACACCTGGCCCTCCACAGGGTGCTGACAATCCTACAAAAGTTTCCATAGAGTTATGGACAAATTCTAGCTGCTAGTGGAAGCGAAATGTGTCCAACTCATTCGCAGAATTCATGTTTTCCTAACAAAGTAAAAATACTTATATGAACCTCCGGCGTTCCAGATATATAGCGGGAGTTCGGGATGGAGACTCCTGTTCCGTTGATGCGCTAAGCATCAACATTTAAGCCGACCTGTTTTTGTATTACGTTCTGTAATTGTCCGTTTTTGTCCTGTCCTGTTTTTGTTTGTTGCCAGTTGTGTCCAGTGTGATTTCCATCACCCATTGGGCTGACACGCCTTCACATAAGTGGAACAACTTTAAGGTCAGCGTTAAACCCCAATCGAAACACTGCACTATATAACCCTAGTTGTAACCAAATCGAGAAGCCCCTTAAATTTCTATCCAAAACCGCAGATTTACGATTCAGGGCCGATGACTGGATTCATCTGGAAAAGTAATAGTTTTCACGGAAGGAAATAAAAAATAGGACTAGCCCCTATCCCTAAAGAAAGTAGCGTAGGGATATTGTAAACTGGCGCGGGTAACTCTATAGGACCTCAGGAAATAAGACCCGGATTTTCAGCGACTGTCTCAACATGGAGACTGTCTTTGTAGCGTTTAATTACTCTAGATCCAGATAAATGTCTTGTCAAAATCACTTAAGATGTATACAATTTTTGACTTGCTTGTCTTAAGCATTTACAAAGAACCGCAGTAAAGCCGCCTTAGTCTTAATCTTATTGTTCACGACTACAATATGATGTAGGGAGGGGGGCGCCGATGCTCATACATGTTTTGTGAATATGATTATTTGAGGAGAACTTGACCAATTAACTCGAAACCTATCCTGTGTGTCCATTCTTATGATGACGAATTGGTCTGGATATCACGAATTACAATAAAACATAATGGCCACCATTGTACTATTTGGCATTATGTATCTCTGTATACTTGTTGAACACAAGGCTTGAGAGCAAATTTCTTTAGTGGTGGACCTGCTAGCTACTTAGATTGTTTCTTTATTCATTTTAATCGATTGGGGTTTTCTGAACTTCTGAAACGAGACGCTGAATAACAGCCATCTAAATTTATTAAATTTATTTTCGTTCTCCGGATCCACAGCAATGTAAACCCAGCCGGACAGCTCTAAACGCTGACTTGACTATCTTTCTTTAAATAAATCACACAGGCACAACCCACAGGGATGTCGATTAATCACACAGGCACAACCCACAGGGATGTCGATTAATCACACAGGCACACTCTCACAGGTATGTCGATTGAATAAAACCGGTGGCTCCCCCATGTTCTGGATAACCTTCCTTATAGACAAGTTTCTGAACAGATCTTATTCTCGAGTTGTTATGGGTAGCCTACAGACATCTCGAGAGGGATTTAATGATCATTCTGATGGTGTAGAAAGTATGCAGCAAACAAAATCTTCGGCATAGGTTAAGAGAAAAATAAATCTTAATCGTGTGATACGAAGAAATGTAAATCAACCGATGGTTACGTCCACTCTGGAGAAAAGATATGTTGTTAATACCATTCTGACATGTTGCAGACAGACTATATAATTGTGATTTTACATAAATATTCCCTTTTCGTCAACGAGTTCGACAAAAAATGTATTGACTAAATTTATTCTTAAAAGTGGGTAGAATTGCAGATTGAAAACAATATACATCTAGCGATGGATTGTATATGTAGGACTATATCTTCGCGTGGTTTATTTGCTATTAAAACATGTGAAATAAAATATTCGCGTGTTGAAATGTTCAAAGTTCTTTAACCAATTGTAAACGGACAATCAGAATTATTTGTCTGCATTGCGACTTTTTGGAAAAGCAACAATTTTTCTTCTTGAAGTTTGACAGAGTAGTTGTTGCCAGAGTAATATCCGTTGCAGAAATTCTCGTGTTATCAAATGTCGACCATGACTTAATTAGCCGAGGAGCTATATTGATACCGAAGCAGTAGAATTGATAATTCTTCGGTTAAATTGTAGCTCAAGAATCATGCTGACGAGATGTTAACTGATTCAATAACCTTGCGCCAAACCTCAACCAAACATGCATTAAGTGAAGCGATCATTCGTTACACAAGGAGCTCGAGCGTTTCCCATCCCATGTCGGTAGTTCTGGTTTATAGTTAAATTTAACAGCAATTTGTTAACATTTTATTGGGATCGATTTAAATGGAGGTGTGTAAAAAAAGAAAAAGGAATTAAAATTACTTCCAGCCAGGTAACATTGAAAACAAAAGGACTAGCCAAAATAAGCATTACGCAAGATCAGAAATATTTGCACTAGAATTCCCCATGTTAAATTAATCGCACGTTTTTCTTTTTGGACAGTTTTCTTCAGCTTGAACTGACGTTGGGCAGGGATATCTCGTGCAATGTACGTTTATGAGCAGAGCTGTTTTTTTTGTGTTTAATCCAGATTGTTTATCTGGGTCTAATCCGACAGGATTAATGTGAGCTGATGAATGCAATCGTATTCTAGATTTAAGCTGACGGAGAAAAGATGTAACTAAAGACACACATCGAAAAAACAACAGTAAAATTCTCAGACAATTTGAACTTTACTTCTTGAGAGCCGCCACACTGAGTGGAGCCAAAATTAGGACGACCTTTGCGTCAGACAGGTACATTCGAAGTTATCTCATCGAATGCGTTTTTATCTATTTTATCGTTGATAAAGTAACCGTTGTTTACTTTACGATGATAGAGGAATCAATGCATGTAACGGAGGAATTCTAAAGACTAACTAGCCGGCTTGGTAAAACTGTGAACAAAGATGTTGATTTAATCCATAAGAACTTATTATGTGAACTTAATCTTCGTTAACCTTGCTCTTTTTTAAATAAATAAATTTGGCCAGTTTTGTTATTTTATGCGTATTTCTAGTGCATTTAAAATCAATAGTTTAATTGAATCACGAAAAATTAAAACCAGAAATCTAAGTCTTCATTCCTTAATTTTGACAAAATTTTTTAAATCAGTTAAAAACTTTTGTTTTTAAACAGTGCTCAACTGCACTTTAAGTGATATTTGTGTATTCCTTGATGACTCGTTGGTCAAACAGTTAACATTAGAAATTCATCCTATGATCTCACGTCTTCCCAAGACAAGGGTGATGATGCCTTAGACAAGACTTAGACCGTATGAAGAGAGGTTTGGCAGGACGGTCCTATATTCAGCCTCATCTTGGGGAATGTGATGATCGGGACCCTGTCAAACATCGGCTGATCGATATATACCATTATTTTATCATCTTCATACATTTCTAAAAAAATCACCTATACTAGTTCACAATTTTTGCTTAAGAAAATAAAAAATACACATGAATGAATATTTAAATATAATAAATATAATTTTTTAATATTTGAATAAGTAATTTATTCCGTATTTAAACAAGGTTCATAAAAGGAATCTAGACTATAAAGTTGAATTCTACATTATATTCCTAAAACGTATACTGCCATCTTTACTGTTACGCCCACGAAATCGTGTTTTCGATGTTTTTTCTAAAGCATTTGATATATTTACTGCAAGGTTTTTAACCAATTGATGGGGTTAAAATATTTGTTATTGGTAAGATAATTAGGTTGTATGTTTAATGAGTTCTGCAAACAAGCTATATCCTTTATTTGCAATGTAAACATCTCTGGTCGACTAGTTCTTTGTTTTTGTTCATGCTCATTATATTTGTGGATTTGTCCTTGGATTTTTCCGCCAAGTTTAATTATATTTTTAATTGTAGTAATCTATAAATATGTTTTGACTAATTTTCTACTCTCATCCTGAAAGATTTATAGTCTTAAATATAATTATACAGAAAATGGATAAAATGATTAAATTCTGTAATACATACTATTCGAAGCCGTTAACAGTATTTAACAACCCTTTTGTGATATGTACATGCAGTAATTTCACCTATACGATAAAATGACCATTCCTCAGTGTTAACATATTTCATCTGGGTTTTCTTATATGTACTGGTAAAATTTGTTGGGTTGTTAAAGTATTCATTACAGTCACGTTTGAGAATGGTTAGAATTCGTTTGTTAAGAGATTATATTTACCGATAAATATACAGGTTGTCTTACACAAGTTTCAAAAATATTAACACAGCATTTCAAGGCAAAAGAACACAGAGGGATGTCTCGTAATATTTTGATACAGTTTAATTTTCGCAGACGCAGCATTCTGATGCGATTTGATCTTCCTGAACCATTTTAACAATTACTTATATGCCACTTATTGCTCTTTTTGGTTCCTTTGAGGAGAAGAAATGACAATCCATAGCCAGTTAATGTTGGCCCAACGAAGACATATTCTGTCGTAATGCCGGTCACGTCATGTACGTTATATAATTCAGCAAACATATCATTGCTAGTGCAAATAAACCTGGTCGATTTAGAACAAACTTTAAATATTTATATTCATTTTAAAAAATCAGCATTCAAAGTCTGGAATTGTTAAGCCTTTAAATTTCTCATGTCTTCTCATTTCTACAAAGTCACTAAAAATCTGCATATATCATTTGTCTATATTCAGCTTTAGGTTCTAAAAAAAAGTTATATTTGTATGAAATTTAGCTAGCTGTCAGTTCACTTGGAAGTCAATGTCTCGATCCTCACCTCGCCTGAAACCTGTAAGACACTAAAACACTAAGCGATGGGGATGCACTGTAAAACAGTAGAAATAACATCGAGTGTAGTCAACCACTCACTCACCAAACAAATTAATTCGACAAAAGATAATAAGAAAAATCTACTTTGTACTGGGTAATTGCTAATTTCCACTAAGAGATTTTATATCTGATTGTTATGTTCCGATGTAGTGTATACGGGGATTCCACCATTTGAAGGATTTCCTGTGTAACTCTTTAAAATAACAACTACTGTTGTATCAGCGAAACGATCCAATGAAATTCAACAAATATTTCCAGGCGCATTCATTTCGATATTTGTTTTGGGATTACGTTCTGATTTCCGAAGAGAAACAAAAAATAGAAAAAAATTGGAGACTGTGTTCATTTGTATCGCAGTAAACAAAAGATGTCAATACATTCACGTGACCTGTCTGTCTGGTCGAACTCCTTCAATGCAATTCACATCAACAAATAGAAAATACCACGATTTAAGTATATTCATTAGAATAAATTCCGCAGAAGTTGATATTTTTTCAGACGACAACATTACAGGGCATATATACTGATATAATTACACTAACTCAGCCGAAATAACAACACTGAGGTCAAATACATGAACGTTTTTATAAAAAATATGTATTGCGATATTCTTCATTACGATGTGTTGCCCGAAGTCTAAATAATTCAACTTCAACTCGGCTAAACCAGAATCTGCCATGTACATTGATCCAATTTGTGAAGTGTGTCACACATGACCTCATTAGCCTAATCCTAACTTTATCGACGCTAATCCTTACCCATTGTAAGCAGTTGTCCTTAAGAACTTGTTGTTATGAGGTAAGCTATACATCTCTCTAGGAATTCCTTATTTTCCTCTTAAAGCCAAAGACATCAAAAGTACTGTAAATGGAATTTTCCAAACCACGTTTGTTAGTAATTATAGAATAATGGCATATCGACTATATATTGCTTTATTCAGTGTAATTGTACAGTTTCCGTTCTGCTCGGTTAACATAAAGTTATTTTACTTTTTGTTTATCTGTAAGAAATGCATTAGTACAATATGACATAAAAACTTCCCCTCACATTTCAAGTTTAACTGTCTAGCAGTCGGAAACTATAGGAAAACGCGAAAAAGAAAGTACAAGAGCAGGTTTATAAATTTACATTTAAAAAAGTAACCAAACTTCTGCTATTAAGTTATTTACAACTGTGCCACCACCAACTGTTATGGGGTATGTCAAAGACGAACATAAGCATCGTGTGATTGCATTTTGTTGACATACGAAGTAAATATAACAAAGACCATCGTATTGAATTCAAGCTAAATAAGTACCATATAGTGAAGCCATGTAGAGCCACGTAGAGTCGCACATGGCGTTTTTTTCATCTTCGGTTTTCGTGAGCCGGTCAGGTACGTGTGACGCTCGGAGGATGTTTGCTAGCCCAGACAACTATTCGAATAAAATGGATAAATATTTTGTCAGGAGTCATTTCATATGCAGAAAATGTAGAGCTATTAGCATTACACGTTTATTACGAAATGGTTTTTATTTTTTGAATGAGGCCTGTGTTATACACGACAGACGGAATAACCATTTTATTTACTTACATAAAGAAATTACGCCCTTCTCCCTCCGATTTCGCTTAAAAATGCTACAAGGTGGATTTAACGAATTAAAGAGATATTTTATAACGGTCTGAACAGTATCGATAAGCGGTTCTTGTATTGCATAGAACCACAGGTCTCACAGAATATGGGCTTCAGGAAATATCCCCAATTGATTAATATAATATATGCCGCTATAATACGGTTTAGTGGAATGCAAACTCAGCTCAAAGCAATTCTGTGATTAAGATCTTCGATAAAACTCTATACAAATAGCAGATAAAGAGTTACTCCGATCTTAATTACGTTGAATCCACTGGTATCGTCGATTCACAGTAAATTTACATAATACAAAGTAAGTTGCAACATGATCCTGATGCATTCAGACAGAAATGAAATCAAAACAACACCAGAACTAAGCTGGGCTCTGAAGTTAAACATCGTATATATAGTTTAAGTAAGCCGGCCGAAATCGCGAACGGATACATTTGCATGTTTAACCTACACCTGGTCAGCTGACACTCAAACATATACATTATAGTTAGCCTATAATCAAGAGATGTTTTTACATGAAATATGATAATTTGCATGTGCAAAGGTTTTCGAATTAAATGTTTGATATTACCTATATATAATCTGTATTTACGGACTTCCTTAATGCACTGAGCTCGTGCATGCAGTTCTTAATGAGAACAGCACAAACATATCTGACGACAATTAACCAAACGACGATTTCTCCGTGTAAAATGTTCCCACAACACTTGCTCCAACATTTGATAAATTATCTTAACAGTTATTATCTGTGTTCTTGGAGAGATGTTGGTCGGAGCAGTCGCTGAACAGCAATAATCTTATAGAGCAATGCCATTGCGATTGTCCTAACAATCGTTCGAGCAATCGTATTATGAGAAATTAAGTTGGAACAGTTGTCGTAAAACGAGAGCGATTGAGTTGGAACACTAGTCATATGATGGGAGCGATTAAATTGGAACAGCAGTCGAAATTAATGATGGGAGCGATTTAGTCGGAGCAGTTGTCGTATGTTAGAAACAATTGAGCTGGGACATTGGTCATATGTTTGGAATAATTGAGTTGGAACAGCGGTCATATGATGGATGTAAATTGGTTGGAACAGTTGTTGTATGATGGGAGCGATTGATTTTGAACAGTTATCGAATTTGCTTGGAACAGTTGTCATCTTTGCAGCTGTCGATGGAACAATATTAGAGGTGTATTTATAATTCTGTTTATATCTTTGGGGAAAATGCGTGCAGCGAAACGACTTAAATATAACCAAAATGGCATTTTTTCCATCATACAACACCTTCATATATGACCACCGGGTCTGCTTTATATAAAAAAAAAAAATCTAATTTTTTTCTTGAGAGAGGTCCGTGTGATTTTGAAAACTTGTCAAACCCAACGCTGGTAAGCGTTCACTCCTAATCGAGGGAGTTACAAAATGATTCAAAATGCGTTAGTGTATATTGTATAATATTATTGACACTAACTGGATTACCATACCAAGTACGCAGGGCCTCGATCGGGGAAATCCGATCCGTATGAGCTCAGTATGGACGATACATTGACCAGATTATACTACAAGTATTTACAAATTAAAAAAAAAAAAATTTAAAAGAAAACATACGGCTGACAATGCAAGGCTTTATACATGAACTGTCATTTCAGTGAATTGTTATTATTTTATGTGACAGCAGAACGTTCAACCGTGTATTCTCCGCGTTACACGGGTATATAAACAAATATATATTAAAAATTTGAAGCTGAAAAGTCTATATATACTTGCACTGATTTAAAAAAACATTATTTACGAAAACACACGTATTTTCGCTCAAGCAATAACATGTCTGAATCATGATTATATATTATATTATTCATTACAGTAACAATGCAAAAAAACTGAACCTCAAGATAAAAATGTCAAGGTGAAGCAAAACAATTTCTTCTTACAACAAAAAAATTCAGGGAACCAACCATAACTCTTTCTTATGACTCATCCTCTTGTCAAGTATACATGTCTTGGCGTGTTTTATTCCCTCAAGCTCAAATACAGACCCAAGAATATGCGGTCTAAAACTACATCAAAACGGTTTTTAGAATGATAGTTGCTTTGCATCTGTCACGAGGAATGACTTCAACAAGTTTGGAATCATATTGTTTCAGTTTTATATGACTTTAAATATTTACGTAAAATATTTAACATCCTTTTTCTCGATCGCGTCAATTGTATATAATATGGGGTCGAACAAGTCTGCCTGACCAGGTACACGTATAGGCTACTATCTTGACACTCCGTCATATTCATATTTAGCAAACACCCGGAATATGTGTAGGGTTACAGGTGCGATTTGTCATATTGGCTTTGCACCGAGCTAATATCTCTCCATTTGTAGAACTGAACTACTTTTCAAAGAGGAACAACAAAATTCAGAAATTATTTTAAATATTTTTTCTCTTATTAAACAATGCTTTTTAACTGATGCCAAGCCAGGTGGACACAAATGAACTGTATTTCGCCTTTTTACCAAAGTCATTTTATTGACAGTAGAGAAGTGTAAGTAATTAGGGTAGCGAGATACCCGAGTTCGATTATGGGTGGCAAACAAAAACATTTTTCTCGTCTATACAAATATGCAAGCCACAGGAAAATCTAAATATTTCAACTCAATTATGTAACCACTTTATTTCTTGATTTCTTACAGAGATATATGAAAAGTAGTCAATTTTGTGGCATTCAGATGAAAATGACAACACAATAGCGAACGCAAATTTCTAATTACAAACTCGCAACAACATGATAACTAACACGTTATTACAGGTAAGTAAGTTGTAATTTCCAGGTAACTAACTGGTAACAACGATATAACTATCTCGCTATTACGGGTAAGTAAGTTATAATTACGATAAAACTAACTTGAATAACGTGATAGCTTTAACTCTTAATTACAAAATTGGTTGAGGACAAATTTAAGTTCGAAGTGACACTAGTCTCACTGGCCTCCTTATGTTTGTATTGCATGATTGACGATCATTTTAATGCCATGCGTGTATTGACAACATAAGCATCGTTCATAGTTTTTAAAAGTAAGTTAAAATAAGTTTTTATGCTTTTCTAAAAAATAGCCTTCCCGGTAACACCTCTTTAGGAAAAAAAAGGTCACGATGTAGCAGGCGAAACGTTGAAAGAAATCCAAATCTTGCTACACCACGACATTACAGTCAACACATAATATATCCCAAATGAAAAGCCACGAAGTGCAGCAGTCTTTGTAGATGGCACACATAGCGCTCTATGGACAAATAGCCGTGACAATCAAACTGAGATGTGACGGTAATGACATTGTAAAGTGAATCAGTGTTAATCAAGTCAATAGCCAACTGTCAAGTGACTGTCATGGTCTATATAATTAACACTGATCTCTGTTAAGATGAATGTCGGCTGCAAACATCCCAGTCCAAATAACACTCCCAGAAAAGTCAGCGAAAGGTGAACAAAACTAAGACTATATCTTACAAGGGAAAACGTTCAGCTGCGTTATATGTTTCAATTTTTTTCAACGTTTTATTTTTCATCAGAATACGAAATAAGCCAGGTTGTGTTTGAGTTTGCTTTGGGCCTAAATAGCAATTTCTTACATTAGTTGCTTTGACTTGTTCTTGTTTTAGGAACGTCGGACTCAGGAATTGAAATAATGAGGACATGGGGAAGAAAATCACCCCTCCCAATGAATGAAAGAACAGGCAGTTTGTTTTAAACGCACCAATGCTGTCTTTATAGAAGATGAATATTCAAATACAACAAAACTCTTCCCATTTTATGGTTGTGCTAGGGTAAACTACTGTTGGAAGATCATGTAGAGCACGACCCAAAACACCAATCGATCAATCAATCAATTTATTAAACTCTAAGCCTACGCGTGGAATCAAACGTACAGTATAGCCCTAGTAACGTATTGACCTTTCCGATACACAGCCGGATTTGTTACTGATGTTACATCTTTAAATTTATTTTATTACATGGTCTATTTGGCACTATAGTGCGGACGACCTGAAAGCACATCATCTCAGGTGCAAATCATACCAGTTTATACTGTGTATAATAACTGTAGTATTTATGTTTTTAATACAATTATTTATGTTTATAAAACTTCCAATAGACGTGGATTCGACATTCTCACACGTATAAATAAATGTCCATTCAACGTTTAATGTTTGTGTGAGATAAAGCTCATAGCATCTCCAAAATTATTTAAAAACTAATCCCTATTGAAGCAAAGGTTAAGGTCAGTATATTAAGGTCATAAAGTGCCGTCCTATCAAATCGGTCTGCTGTATAAACATTAAATTAGATTACACAAGCAAGGCCAAAGGGATTTATATTTTACTTATGACAACAGACACAATCTGTATTCGTTGCGGATGGGCATTGTTGGAATGGTTTACTGACAGTTAATTATCCTCATGAACGGACTTTGAAATTTATGATTGAATGAATGAATGAATGAATGAATGATCGATAGATCGATAGATCAATCAATCAATCGACCAATCGATCAATCGATCAATCAATCAATCAATCAATCAATCAATCAATCAATCAATCAAATGAATGAATTAAATTACTGAATGAATCAATCAATCAATCAAGCCATCAATTTTAGCAATCAATTGCAATCAGTAAATCAACCAATCGATAAGTGTTGTTATATAAATGAAATAATACGGTTTAAGCACCAACTATATATCATACACACTTAAGTGCTAGATTTGGGACCAGCCAACCAGCCAACCCACCCACTAACCCACCAGTCGTCCAATCAGTCTAGATAACCTCTAGGGTCTTTTGGTTTGAGATGACGGGAATGTTACTTATAATGTGAATTTAAATGACGGGAGAGTTAATATGTGTTTGTTTAGGAATTCACAGCTCTCTCATGTTGGTGTTTCCATCTTTCCACATGTCCGTGTGTCATTCTCACTCTGAGCTAGCCTAATCAAACACGTGGGATTTGTCTAACGCGTGTGGCCGACAAGAGTAACACTGTCTCATTCATCACGGTGGACCAGATTGGCGAATAAACGCTTCCAGCCTACAGGAGCTTTTCTGTTGGGTTCTAACCACATTAATATGCTGAATAATTTTTGTACATTAATATGCTGTCCATTAGATAGACATGCACTAACTTCACGTGTGTTCACTCAATACGTCATTTGCTGATTCGCATAGCCGAATCAAGAAAGCATTTTTTGACTTAAGTCAAATAAATTTAAATTCTTTTTTTTGGGTTGTTTTATAGGAAAAAAGAATGATTTCTTACTTACTGATTACTTACTGACTCAATATCATAATATTGCTTGTATATTGAACATTTATTTCCGATACGTTCAAATGTTCTAATCATTGTAATAACGCCAATGACCAACCTAACAAATGAAAAGGCTTCTTGAATGGTTTCCGGCTGTTGTTAGGATTTTATAAACTATACATTTAAAAAGGTACGCTCCTCGTGTTTTTGTTAACCACGAGATGATGTACATGCCCCATCATGCTGATGTTTAAACAGATTGATCATTTTACAAAGCTGCCTTATTAGTCTCAGACATTAAGTTATTCTTAATTCCATTCCATACTACTTCCGGTTACAACCACTTGCTGACAACCATGACAATATAAGGTGACTGAGACTAAAAAAGTTTTGTTGACGGGCACCTGATCTCCATCCCACATAGCTCTCAGTTTGGCAATAAAAGGTAACTAAGACAAATGTCGTTTTGGGGGCGAATACCTGATTTCCATCCCACACAACTTTCAGTACTGGTCGCCATGACAATATAAGGTATAATAACTAGAACAAATGTCGTTTTAGGGGCGACTACCTGGTTTCCATCTCACACATCTCTCAGTACCTTCCGATATGGCGATAAAAGGCGAGTAAGATAAATATCGCTTTGGGATCGAGCACCGGATCTGGATAAATAAGTGGTAAAAAAGCTATTGTTATGAACAAAGATTCAGTGTGACACATTGTCAAGCAAGCGCTACCAGGAAGGTTACGCCAGTGATAGTTGCGCCTAACCTGCACGAAGCCGCACTGTCTGGAAGTCTCTAAATCCTAACCCTTCCTGTGTGCTAAATGAATGACATTCTCCACCGTAACCCATTCTCTAATAGCTCTCTTGGAGATTAGGGTTGCGCGAATCTATCAAACCATTTTTTCACACAGTTTGGAACTGTCATAACTTTAACTTCTAAACACGAACCTTTTAAGTATATGGAAATGACCCCAAATTCCATGTGAGTGTTCAGCTTGTCATACAGTCTAATGATCTATAAATGGATTTAAAGATCGGAATCTGTCAAATAACTGGTTATAATTCGAAAGTGATATATTTTATTGTATGCAGCTTGCATATCATATATGTATGTAAATCCTAGCACCCAGTTTGCTAGTCTCCTTACACAGCAATATAAAAAATTTGCCAAAAGGCCATTATTTAAAGCGGTTCGCCAGAAAAAAAATATATAAAAAATGTTTACGGACTTTTCGTGCTTGGGTCGAAATATATTTCAGTTTGGTTCATCAAATGGTTAGAAGTATGGGGTCGAACACTAACTATTAAGCTTATCAAATGTTTGAACTTTCTGTTAGTTCACAGTTATCTGATCTATCCCGGAACCAACTGGCCTGCGCATCGAGGGACAGTTCCAAAGTTCAGAATGATGAATATCCGACAACATATTATTTCAAGGCCATTATAGTTTAACTTTGTGTCGATCGGCGAATTCAGAATAAATTGTTGTGTCGGTTTCAACGTAGGTAAGAACGTTGACTTCAGCCCGGCGTTCCGCCGACAGGACGGGTAAACAAATATATTATATTGTCTGGGTAGTTGGAACGTCTGGTCAAGACAAAATATCTTTGTCATTCGACCACTAGCGCTCCCCTCGATACAAAGTAAGCACCAATGATCAACAAGACATACCCCCTGAAACTGGTTAACCTCGAATACCTAACGTGATATTTAATTTCTAATTGATTCTTCGTTTAAAATATCAACAAACCTAAAAACAAACATTCGTTTATTGTCAAAAGAGTGAGACATTTCAACATTTTTATTTACTAACAATTGCAAAGATGCAGGTATAATTATGCATATTATATGGCTGCATTGGGTCTATATTTGGATATATATTATATGTAAATTTGTTTGATAGGCGGCGATAAATTATAAGCCAATAAATGAATGAACCTTGACCTTGCTTGGTGTTACTTTCCGAAAACATTCACATACCTCTGCGTGACATTTTATATCATATTTTTGAAATACCTCTGATCAAGGCGTGAATCATTGGTCAATTAATCTGTTGATAAATGCATTTTAAGGAAAATCATAAAAGATGAATAGAAATTTCTTTTTATGAAACAGGCAAATACTATATTTAAAAAAAATGAATTTAAGAAAACAGTGCATTTCACTGAGTTAATTCTTGCACATATATTGGCGTACACGTGATAAAAAAAATAAGCCGTCCTCAATATCAGCTCTGAATAGTCCGCCCTTTGTCTCTGCTATGGGAAATTAATATTTCCGGAGAGCATCCGACGGACGAACAGGGCAAACAAGAATGGCCAATCTGTTTGATTTGGATTTATTTTAAATCATATGTCTGTTTTCTCGGTCTGCACATGCAGGGGTCACCATTATATCAACGCCAAAGGTGTGTTATGCATGTTGAAATTATCAGTTGTAGGCATTTCGTGAGATTTATAAGGCCTACTGAGTTTTCAGGGAGTGTTTCACAATGGCTTTGTGACATTTCTCATACAAAGTTGTCAAGACGACAGAGTAAAACTCATATATATGATGATGTCCCAACCAATAGGTGCTGGAAACGAACCTCGACGCTTATGGCCATAAACGGTGCCAGGCAGGATGCAGAGACATCGAACCAGAGCGGTTCCTTGTTAACCCTTATAGCGCTGGGAGCACCAGGGGACCAGGGCTCGTAATCATACACATACTTAAGTGTTTCTTAAAGTTAGGCAATATTCAGCAAAATTTAGCTCTTCATATTTCTTTTAAAAATAATTCAGCCTATGTTATTTAAATGTCACTTAACAGTTTTTATTTAGGATCATAACAAAACTATAACGTGATTATGCATTTAAAATGATGTTTGGAAATTGGTTAAGTTTGTCTTAACTACTTAAGTATCATTGTCAATCAGGCAAAGGACACTGCATCCAATTAAACCGTCCACTAGTTTTGAAAATCACTCATAGCTACATGCTCTTTCTGTTAGTATTCACAAACCTAACACATATATAAGCTTTTAAGTAGTTATATGTGTTATGCAAGCGTACATCTGAAAATTGCTGCTGTCGACTGAGTTAGAATTCCGAGTGAACTATTTCCTAAAAGTAACAGCTCAAGTCTGATTGATTGATTGAATGGTGTTTTACGCAGTGCTTAAGGTTATTTCACTTATATGACAGCGGTGTATCGAACAAAAATTGACACTAGCACAACCAAGATGTTTCCATAGTGTTGAAGGTAATTTCCCTCCGGTGCTAAGTGAAGACAGCATTGCTACTCTTCAAACAAACTGTCCTGAGCCACACCACATGCCTAAAGGCGAGTGGTTATCTCAAAGACTAATCATCGTGTAAACGTATAACTTCCCAACTTCAAGGCTTACAACACACGTTCAACCATTAAGGTGCACTATTGGCTTTATTATCATTAATTCTAGGCAAAACATCACGTGACTTTAGAGATAACACGTTGACTGAGTCTGACTGCCTGTACATGACAAATAACGCGAGAAGTATGAGAAAATCCAATCGTGCACATAACTCCGTTCAACCCCGTCTGTCAACCGTGTACATAAATAATACCGGTCGCCACCGCGCTTGGTGGGTTTTAGGAGGTAAGTTCAGGTAACGTGCAAAATACGATTGAGTATTCTGAGTTCATGGCCAATTAAATATTATTGCCCTAAGATCGCCTACAAATGTGGTAATTTAATACATGTATACACCTTGGTGCACCGTAAAAGGTGGAAAACTAATTGTGTACAATTATGAATTCTGCCTGGATAGTAGCGATTTGGGTAAATTATTACTGAAAATAGACCTATATACTATTAATCTACATCATATAAGAAATAAATATTGACAGTGATAAAAAATATCAGCTAAAATAAATAAACACGTCGCATTATTGTTTATTTTTAGCAGTGTCAGGCGCGCATCTTTAAAAAAAACCCTTAATAACACATATTTACACGGGGGCGGTAGATGCAACTACCGCCCTGTGGTCAACAAACATGCATCATTACGCAACAAATAAACTGTCAATATATATAGCAGGGTGTGTTACACGTATTCAATGCATAAACAGCTATAAGTTATGATTGATATGGGCGAAAAAAATCTGTTCCTGCTGTTATAACAGATAGGCAAAAACAGGAAGAGATTTAAGCTGTTGTTTTACTGTCAACATGGCGGCAAATTGTCAAATATGGCGGCCCTGTCTGAACAATGTGCCAACTTGGCAGCCAATCAAATGTCTAAATATGCTTTGTCTTCGGGTTATTCGGAAATTCTCCGTGCTGGATTAAACATCGACAAAAGTCTTTACCTAAATTTTCTACAGGTTTAAAATAATCAAAACCTTTGTAAGAAAGGCTAGATTTTTAATAACTGACATTTTTTATTGTATTATATAATACAAATTGCTTTATTTTTGAGAATACACTGTTTTGAGTTGCTTCTTGTCACAAACTTGTAAACTCTGAATACCTTTGGGTCTGGAAACATACATGCCTACTGAAGCAGCTGTTCCGCACATATCTGTTGTAAACTTATACTGTTTGAATCGTTGTCACATTGAAGGTTTGCTCAGCGGGGTAAACACCATGGTCTTTATGTTGGGACTTCCCAATAATCAGTGTGAATTCATCATTTCTAGACAGAATCTTCATACATTAGTTGATTTATGAAATTTATGAAACGAACGACCAAAACCCTTCAGCTATTTATTTTGTAACCATCCAATACCACCTAGCTTTTCAACTTGGACTGGTTAAATTAGGATATACTAGCGCTATTAGTTCTGTGTGCTTCTTCACATGGATTCATGTGATGTAAAAGTCTAGCTGCGTTAAAAACATTTAAATATTTAAGGTGCGCAAAACAGATAATTAAAGTTGTTAGTAACTTCAAAGATGACTACAATATAGTGCTGGCTGTAGATGTTTTAATAAAATGATAAACACCACTAAGATGACAAAAATCCCGAAAAGAGTTTACATCATGTAGCGGTTAAAATAGTCAGTAAATAGTTGTAGTCAAATCTCTCTCTCTGTATTGTTGTGTTAGCAAGACGAGTTCCCCTGTATACCAATGTCTTGGAGTATATAACAGTGCAAACAAATCCCGTAGAAAGCGCCATGTGACCTCAAAGAACCAAAATGTCTGCAGTCTTCAGCAAATTATGATTTTTGTTTTTGTTTGAGAGGCAATTTTGTCAGCATGTGAATATAAATAACAGACATTTGGGCCCAGAAAGTATGCTACATCAATTTTAGTCAGTAAATATGTTTGTTTCCTTGGATATAAATACACTCATACTTGGTTCAATTGATGTTTTACCGTATGAAACTAATTAATAAAAAGTTTTAACTTTTTCAGATTGTCAGTCTGTTTCCAATACATGCCAAAATGTAGGAAAGTAATGATATATCTGTCACTAAATACGTTGGTTATAGTGTCAGCATACTGTATTAGTAGTGTGACAACTGGGTTCTTCACCCAGACATACCACCTATGCATATAACTACTGAGTTTGGGCCCTTCTTTTCGTGTGCTTGCCCTATACAGTGAAATTTAAAGAAGGGATATATCGTGAATTTTGTTGACTTACAGGCTTATTACATAAGCATATTATTCCAATGGAATAAATTCTGTATCCTTTCATTTGGTGATCAAGCCTAAAAAGTGGAAGTTACAGAACCGTTCCAAAAAGTCTACAGTATATATGGAAGAGAGAAAATGGCGGGTTAGAAAAAGAAACGGTAGCCCTGTTTTTTAATAAGGCTTACGGGAGATTTCAAGTCGTGAATGGCATATAAATGTGTCGAGATGTCAAATTTTATTGTACAGAATTAATGAAACCCATACTAGCATATATGAAATAACCAAGCAGTATCCAACTTAGAAAGACGGACGGACAGACAGACAACGTGTTATATATAAATATAAAATGAAAACTTAGAACAGTTTTTCCTATAACCAATCATGTTGTTCCATTCACTGTCAAACAGAGAGTATTTAAATAGAAAATAAATTATCAAATTGTCTCAAGAAGAAGGACAGACATCCGTATGACGGGTAATGTTCAACACAAAGAGCTGCCCGACCTCCTGTACGAGTGCGGCATGCCGGGAAGTCATCAGGTGCCGTGTCTCAGAGCCTGGCTCTGTGTGCCTACATCAAGGGGAAACATTATTCACATGACTTCTCCTTCCTAAACCACGTAATAAGCCAATATCGAATTACAGAGTCAAAATAAATTGTTTAATCTTGACGATTACAAATGAAGATGGCCTTCCGGTGTCTTTTTGTTTCGATTTTATTCTTTCTGCTTTGGGGCAACTACTTAAACAACATAATGATTAACGTCCAGTGGATGTCACGCAATGACGTTTACAAAGTCCGTCAGAGAGCTTTAAACATTCTCCTATTAACAGGAAAACTATCTTCTCAGTGTTCTACAATTTTTAGAGAAAAAATGTCAATAAATGTCCGACTTCCACTTTGCCACATGTCTTGTCTAGTTCAGTTCTTGCTGTATAGCATAAATAAATGAGTGTTGCTCTGTCTCATTCATCAATTCTGTCTTATTTTTAGCTTTGTTGGTGAAGCAAATCATTAACATACTATTCTCGATAATCCCGTGAACTTTATTGTATAAGAAGTCACTTGCTAGTGAATAGGTTCAGATAGTTTACCATACAAATCTCGTATCTAAACGTGATTTAGCTTTCTAAATATGATCTTCACGCCAAAAATCCTGTTGTTCTCAATTTTCCCAACCGACACAAGAAGCACTTAGAAGGAAATCAATATGTATATGCTTTTGTACATCTGCAATTGACCCAAACCCTTCTTTATATTGAACAGAATTGAAACTACACGGTATGTATTTGTAGCTATGTTGTGTATATACACTTGAATGTGAGACCATTTTCCAGCTTGACAAAAATGATTCCGTCAAAATTGTATAAACCATTCAGACTACGCGGAGATCGGCGCTGACTTCGGGTTTTGTTATATTGACTTTTTGATCTCGCTGAACAACCAACAACTCAAAAACCACCGCCATCTATTTTTCTTTTGGTGATTTTCAGTGAGTAGCACTTATGGACTTCCGGCGAGTTACTTCTGGGATGGGTACACTATAGCCCTAGGTTTCACGTACATTTCTAGATAGGTGCAGACGATCTCCAAAAGAATAAAACTTTTTAGTTACAGCCAGTTCAAGCCAGTTTCAGACTTATCTACGCTTAGCTAAAACAACAGTTATACATAATGCCTACTTAGGCAACTATCCATTTCTATTCCGATAAATCTTTTAGACGCATTTATATGAGAAACTTATATTTCCGATTATAGATTGGCCGTTTGAATAATTGGTTTGGGAAAATAGGCCAATTCTATACCAACTGCATGTCAAAATGTCTCATGGCATTTTGATTCATGTGTATGCGACCGTCTCGATTTAAATTCTGTGGACGAGAGTAAAGAACGTCCATAAAGCCCATTGACAAAGGAGAGACAACATTCCGACAGAAATCCTGGATGAATATTGATATCAAAAAGAATAAAGGATAATGTTTAAAACCAGTTTTCATATGAAACATAGAAACGAGTCAGATGGCCTCTGTTGACAGTAATCATCAACACTCCTATCTGCAAACAAAGAAGGAGAAACGTGTCGGACGTGTTAGTGCACGTGGGCCGCTGGGTTTTCTCAAGGTGTAGGCCTATTGTTCTTCGGGGCCAAACAGGCACGATTCTTAAGTGTGTGTAAGACACGTAGAGCTTGGAATTATTTTATTACGTCAAGTTGCAGACACTTTTACGATGTGACCAACACGATGGTTAAGGCATGCATGTCGCAGCATGTGTAATCGTTATACGATGAGACAATGATCTGACACTGAAATTTACCGTGGGTAGTGCAAATGAAACCTTTAAAATTAAACACAGCGGAGTTATCTGTATATCGCGTGAGCCAGTGATTCACAGGTTGAGTGAAATAATGTACAACTTTTACACGAGCCTTCTTGCGGTTTGATAGGCCAGCCGACTGTTAACAATCTGGAGATTTACTAAATCAAACATAGTCTTCCCCATTTCAAATAAGAGAGACAACATTTAATTAGTTTAATCTGATTACTGTTTGTCAAACAGAGAAATCGATTGCTTTAATCCGACTGTTGTTTTTAGAACACAATGTTCATATATAAACAGTCCCACTGTATTGAGTATGTTAATGAAGGGAAATTCAAAGATTACACAAAGTCTTGCGACTCGATATATAAATTAACGATATTATTTTCAGTGTTAAATCAATCCAAATAATTTTTTAATTGAATTTTTTTTTAAAATAATCTAAAAAAAAAAATAGAAAAACGAACTCCATGTCAAAATTGACTAAAGGCCTACGAGCTGTTTGCCCAACACATGCCGGGGCCTTTCTCAAGGAAAGGGACTAAGCTGTATAGTAAATGTTTCCGTGGTGTTGCTCAGGAACTCGTGCTTTCTATTCTTTTGATACAACCCACATATAAGTTTTAGCAATCTCTTAATTGCGTATCAGAAACATGTTAACAATATGCACTATCAAATAAATAGCAACATATGTCAACGTTGATGTGATAACGTTTAACACGTAGAGCTTGACCAGTGCATCAATTTGTTCCACTGATATTATTAACATAGTACACTAGTTGTACAAGTCAGAAGAAAAAGATGTTCAGTTTCGGCTTTATCAGGACTATGCCATCGTCAGCAGTGAACATAGAATTGACATGTACCAGATTATAACCAATAAACACAATTCATTTGTATTTTACACTTACGTTTTGTACAGTGTTACAGCGTAATTTATTTCGGAATTCACAACACGGAAAATGCGAACAGAGAAGCGAGATACAAACGACAATAGAAGATAGCTATCAAATTAACATAGACGCATCTAGTCTCGCTTAACCAGACTTCTCGCGAGAACTTCGATCACGGCTAGATAGTCTGCATGTCTCAACATCCTCGGCCATTTCCGTACCTTAAATAACCTCTCACGTAATGCGGTTCATTTAAAGGGAAGTA
>JARFOD010032620.1:0-10552 GCA_031763545.1 Mopalia muscosa
AAGATTCTATTAAATTTACACTTATATTCTTTAATGAGATCTGACGAAACTGTCGCTTTACGAAATATGTAAACGCTAATATCTTAATCCCTATACAGTTTCATTCGAACATGACCAAGCTTGATATTTTTTTTTATTCATTATTCCAAATTAAAAGTTAAGTTGATTTAGTTTTAATAAGAGAATATAATGTTTTTTGGTTAGCAAGAGCAGACAATTTTTAATGTGCATATTTCAAATTCGACATGTGAAAAGTGGATTTCCATTTTGGAATTAAGCATAAAATTGGTTTACTCTTTTTTATAACTGCTTCCTCACATCCTCAGTAAATCAAACAAAACACATGGTTAACGATTCTTACTTTAAATATCACAACATTTCGTGTAATTAATTGTTACCAATGAATACTACTGCGTTTAACGTTGTTGTTTCAGGCGTAATTTTTGCAGGCGCGTTGCGCTTAATCAATCAATTTGATAAAGTGTACTTGATTTCAATTCCACAATAAATAGAAATGAATTACTCGTATTCGATGGTACTACTCAACAGTTCGCTCCGTCCACGGGTTCGAGTCCGCCTGCCGACCAACAGGTACATGAGTGAGTCACGATATGATGACAGAGTTGTGATGGCAGAGTTGTGTTTTTACGAGATTTATTCCCAGGTTTGCACCGTATTTAAATTATTCAAGGAACAGTGTGAAGTGACATTATGACGTCATATAAGTAAACTACCCTTAAGTAATCGAAATACATTCACATGTTTTCGCGCGTATAATAACCTTGCTCCGTCGCCTGTTCCTATAATGATTACAATCAAAACTTACATTTCTATCCAGATTTTAATGTCATTTTAAAAAAAATCATGCAAAGTGTTAGTAACATTGTAAAAATGCGGATTTTTGAAGAATCGTCGACTCAGAATCGCTCCATGTGCGACAAAAGCTGTCGAGGACTGAAAATCAAGTACTTGCTGACTGTGAATCGCTCGTGTGCACAGGGGATCGGTACCATAGAGACCGTCTATGTATATACGCTTTGTCTATCTCTATGGTACAGAGCCCCTGTGTTCTTGCCCGGGAAACTTAAGCTGTCCATCCTTTCAGTAACCAAGATAAAGTCACACGATTTAAGAAACGTTGTTGACGCTCGTTACGTCGCCTGTGCCATATAATGATCACAACCAAAGCTGCAATTTATAAGCAGTGTTCAATCAAAGTCATTTAAAAAAAAAAGAAAAAAGAAATCTGGCCAAGCGTCGGTCACATGGAATAAATGTCAGCTGATTTTGGACAATTCGCCGACTCAGAATCGCCCATGTACGGCAAATGGATTCGTCGACGGAAAATCTCTTGCAATTTGCTCGTATGTGGCAGGATCAAGGAGAAAAAAAAAACGTAAGAATAAAGTCTGGACAGATAAACCGTAATCAGCAGTTCTGATTCTGATTTGATAACTGACGCGGAAACTCTTGTTTAACTGTTCATGTTATATCACGTCTCCTCTCGAGCTTTGGCTATTATTCAATAAGTATTCATTCATCTTACTGGTTTCACGTTTATTGTTGGTCAATTAATTAAGAGACCTACTGCTTCGATGACGAGTATTGGGAATATGTGTTGAATAGTCAGTGTTATAGATATAGAAATGACATGGCACCGAACGTCCACCATACCCAAGTTACTAAGTCTGTTACTATATTCGATCTTATAGAATTTCGAAAAGCTATCAGAAATTTGGAACACTGTATTTCGAATTTGCTGATTACAGACAATATATTAAGGCTCACTTTGTATGTTTTGTTTTCTTTCTCTTTAACATGTATCAAGTCGGCATAATTTTAGTTCTGCGCTATAAGAAAGGGATTCTTGACTTTAGCCATGAAAAAAACGGTCGTTTAATTATATTGACCTTGTCTAAACAATTATTTCACTATTACTTTTTCATAAAATTTATCCTTCTTAACAAAAGAATAAAAAGAAATAACAACTGAGAAACCCATTCAATGTTTTGGTATGTCTTTATTGCAAATAACACTCCTATCACATAAATACCACCATTAAAATGTAAGTAGACAGTCATTTGCTGACATACAATTATATAAAAGATCCTCTCTACTGGTTTTTTTATACTAATGTTTGCCTATCGTATTTACTTATACGGAAATGTACGAGTTCCCATCGGCCAGGTATAGTCTGCAAATGTGAGAAAAAGATACCATGTGAATATATTAATCTCTCTTTGAGAAACATCAAAGAACATGGTGTTATGATAAGTCTATTTAATATGCTAATTAAATATATATTTGACCAAAGAAATTGTACCTTTTTAAAGATACACCCACTATCCTTATATATGTATTTTTGCCAAAAACAACTAGGTGCAACTTTTTTTCATCTGAATTGACGATATTCAATCTTAATGTAGCCTACCTAACTTACAAAAGGGTTCTGACCTTCTGTCCCACTTCCCACTCTGTCCCAAAACAGTGAGTATATGCCCTTAAAAGTGTACATATATATAATGGAAGAAGGATAAAAGGAAAGATGGAAACGAACAAGGAAGAATAAAGCAAAGGTTGCAAGACATATTGGTCCCCCCCCCACTCCCGAGAAAAAAACCCGAGAATTTACAACAAAAAAACAAATAAAAAAAGAATTCTAATCCTTTAATCCAAAGATTTTTTTAATTTAAAAAGTTTTCTCTAACTTACCACTGTCCAGATTAAAATCGAAAGTCTGAGAATAAATATCCAGATACTCCTGTAGATTCATCATGCTGTTGTCATCTTCACTGAGTAAGAAATGTATCACAGCTACAGGAAGATGGAAATTATGACAGTTTCATAAAGTCTCAATTACTTCAGGTATAATTTTATTTTCAAACCGTAAAAACTTTTACAATTTATTTGAATTTCTTTGTCACTTTGGATTTACAAATTTAGCAATACTTTTGTCTCATATAAGCTGCCTTCTTGCTGAGGGAAGTATTTTATTATGTAAATTCATCATGCTGTTGTCATCTTCACTGAGTTAGAAATGTATCACAGCTACAGGAAGATGGAAATTAATACAGTTTCATAAAGCCTCAATTATTTCAGGTATAGTTTTATTTTCAAACCATAAAAACTTTTATTTTTATTTCAATTTCTTTGTCAATGTTTTTGTCTCATATAAGCTGTCTTGTTGCTGAAGTATTTTATTATAACAAAGTCATTATGAATTCACTTAAAATAAGCATAAAAACAGCTCATATGTTTTGGTACTACTTGGGTGTCAGTTACTGGTAGAGTTCACCAGCATCATATAAGTGAATTGACAGGAGTATTAGGTTAAAAACTAATACAACAACCTCATAAAAGTTCGACAATGGCCTTTAAAACATTGCTTAAACCATAAATAAAGCTGTTATCCATAAAGAAGAAGCATAAATTGTTCTGAATGCAATGATGAAAGTTTAATTCTATTTTAGCACAAACCATGAAGGTCAGTAGCATTTGGGTAGGTAAGAAAACCCTTTTGCATTATCATTATTGATTTGAAGCATTGATAAAAAAAAAAAAACTAAACCAGAGCGAAAAAACCCTAAAGTTATAGAGCCTACCAAACAATACTGCTATAACATGTTTTGTAGGTTACGACAAAGAGAAATGGCAGTCTCAAAATGGCAAAAATGGGGCATTACAGATCTGTTTAGAATTGACATATGAAATTAATGTCAGGGACATTATTTCAAAGTTCCTCTACCAAGAATGCTATGCTGTCAGACGATTGCCTTTCAAAGTTAAAATTACCTCCCTTTCCAAGTCCCATAACAAATATCTACAGAAGTAATATGCAACCAATGCACAACATTTTTATACTCATTAAACTCAAGGACATTAACCGATGCAACATGACAAAGGTGGCATAAAAAGGTCTTAGAAAAACAGTAATAGCACTTTCTTTTGAATAACATAGCGTGTAATTTGCCTACTGTTTTTTCTTCTTTGTGTAAATTGTGTAATGTGTGTTCCTATTTTATAATATTCCTGACAGAGCAAAAGCAAAAGTATCTACAAACTTATTGTATGCTATTTTATGTAAACTTTAAGGATTGCAACCCCAAAACATAGTTAAGTAAAATACAAAATCTTATCTATTTAAAAAAAATAAATACTGTTTAAACATGAAAGTACCCCTCTCCTCCGACAAATGTCCTTGTTGGCTATGATACCTTTATTTAGTCAATTCACTAGTTATTGTTGTATATATACATATAGCATTTCACCAGTGTACACAGTACTTGCATATTGAATCAGATTACAGCTGCTGTTCGCTAATACTTGTTCTCAATTTTACACTTGGGTTATTAATTTCAACTAGTTTAATTCCCCACAGTATCCATTTCAATGGTAAGTTTAATGTTTACAGATTTTCATCACATCCAGTTTTGTAGGTTTTTATCTACTATGTTTCAGGTTAGTCAGCTGATAATGTTGAGGCCAAAGGGACTTAATGTAGATTAGACAGTGTCAAATTACCACTGGAGAATCTGTGAGTCCTAAATCAGTGAGCTGCAACACCAATCAGCAATGTTTCAATTCATTTCTATAGTCTCAACACTTTATTCTCTAATCTTAAAGAAGTGGATGCTTGTATTGCTTATGTTAAATTTTGCTAGGCAAACACATGGATATCCACTATTTGTTTAGCTGAAATGTAGACAGGTAGGTGTAAACAGAGACAGGTAGGGGTAAACAGAGTTTAAAAACTTGTTTCATTAGATTGACAAGAAATCTAAGTTTGTCCAAAACTATAGACTTCTACCATTGCTACTACATGTATGTGGTAGGTAACACACTTAACATAAAACAAGAAACCTATTAAGAAAAGATTATAATTTCTTTCAGGTATATTATTATTCTACTTTCTTGGAGGACTATTTCATAAAAAAAACATAACAGAAACTACATGTACTTTAAAATTTTGTGTACTGTAAAATTAAATTAAACAAATCATCTACTTTTTATTGGCCATCAGGTTTAAAGGTAATATAACATTAATATGAAAGTAAGGAAGGGAGATAAGTGAGTTAATTGCAATCTGTTCACTTACAATTTCGCTAGGGATTCTCAAGCAACTGTGAAATAAATAAAATGTGTGAATAACTTAAAAAACAAAGCTAAGCACTGAATAAAACGTGAATAACAAATTTTAAAGGCTTCACAAACTCGTTGAATTCAGAAACTTGCATCTGAGAGTTTATTTTAAACATGTAGTGATTCATCATTTTTTTATTCCCTGTGCCAGTATGATTAATTTCACAAATGTAAATATGGCTAAATTAATAGAACTGACAAAGGGATACTTTAAATTAAAACTATGTATCCTCTCATGTTCTAGAAAAACTCCAAGAAACAAGTTTCTAAATAGATCTTATTCTCGAGTTGTTATGGGTAACCTACAGACATATATAGAAAGGTTACATCACAGATAGGGCACAGTAACAAATAATCACATGGATGAAATCTAATTACCACAGGTGTAAGGGTGCTGATATTATTTATCATCTGTGTGAAATTAATTACTACCAGTAAATATCAGTGCAAGCAAGTGATCCGTTTTAAAATCAAATATCATCTGGGTGAGTATATTAATGCATATTAATGCAGGTAATAATTGTTTTCAATCTGTACGAATTTTTTTTTATCCAGATTAAAATTATTTTCCATCTGGGTCGAATAATTTTTTATTTGGGTGAAAAAATAAAAATAAAACATAAAACTTGAATAAAAAAATTAAAACGAAAATAAAATGACAACTCCCAAACATCCATATGATTTCACTATGGGTCATCATAAAAGAAGACTGTAATGAATAATGATTTCGCTAATTCAGATTACTAAAATGGCTGAAAAACTTACATTGTTGAGGTAAAAACTCTGGTACTTGTTGATACAGTGTATTTAATGTGTCCTTCATATTCAGCTTCAAAAAAAGTGCAAATTCCCAAATTATTGCAAATTTGAAAGATAGGTCATCTCAATTAAAAGTGGTTGTCAGCAACATTGTAGGCCTAAATACAGCTCACAATAAACTATAATTAAAAAGGGATCTATTAACTAGATTTAGTACCCTTAGTTTAACATCTGCAGAACATGGATTAGCCTTGAGATTAAACATAATATTTAAAATTGAATGATAATATATAAAAAATTTGTGAGTATCTGCATTTAAAACCTCTGAAAGGAGTTTGTTTCAAGTATAGGCATACTGCTTTAGTTAGTGCTGGAGAAACATTAATTTTCCATCAGAACAAAACATTACATGTTTTATGATTGTGTTACTCTTAAATATATCATCCATATACCCTATAACATCTAGAGTTTAGGACACTCTAATTTTGGGACAGTCCATAAAAATAACATGTGAGACCCCCTGTGGTAAAGTCTATTTCTCTGTCCCAATTTTTAGAAGTTATAGTGTATTTGAAACACCCTTGGGTATGGAGCTAAACACTAACCAATTAATCTGTACTGAAATCGTGATTATAACACCCTGAGGTGGTAAAACCCATGTAATCTTGTTCTGCAAATAGATTCAAGAGAATTTACCATTGGTTTTCTGTGAAGGTAGATACCAAGCTTTATAAGCTGAATTAAAACATCTCCCACAAGTTTATAAGTCTCATCTGATGGTTGTATCTGGTCTAGGTTGTGAGCTTCTATATCCAGAGCTCTGAAAATCCATTGTCCATACAATCTTTCTGGAATTTAGAGACTGTCAAGGAATATGACAACAGTTCCATGATTGCATCACAAAGCCTTGAGAGGTAATAGATTCCATTAGTTGTATTAGATAAAAGAAATAGGGAGGGGTTAATTACAGAAGAAAGTTATAAGAGGCAAGATTGTTTTGGAAAGCTAAAGGTTGTTGATTTGCTAGTTAATCATGTGATGTGATATGCAATATTTCACGCAATCCATTCAATTTCTGGGTTCCCCCTAGCACAATGAATAAGGCTAATCCCTCCATCTTAGCCGTCCCTCCTATTTCAACCCATGGTGAAGGTTGGAAATTGATCCGCAGCTATTGTGGGCGTCTCCAAACATATATATCTGATTTTTCTGTGTCTTTTTATGAACATAAAAGTTACAATAATCTAACTCCTTTGTCTTTTCTGATGCCTAAATAAAGTTTAATTTGAGTTTCTCGCCCAAGCTAAAAAGTAAATAAGTCAGTTATCTCCCTTTGCAATAATAAGATTGAAAACCTTCAGAAATTTTTTATTTATTTTTTATTTTAGTTAGAAAAATAAAACAAATCATTGTTTTCAGATTATCTATAAAAAAAAAATCAGAGAAAAATCTGATATATTAGGGCTAAGATGGAAGAATTAGCCCTATACATTGTGCAGGGTTCCTCTCGGCATTCTTGTTAGTTCTAGCATAAACAGAATGTTAAATATATGTATATTCTTCCATTGCTGTCATACAGCTGCACCAAACAGCAATACAAAATACGGCTATGAAATATTGGTATACAAAACATATTGACAAAAATAAAACAAGGTACCAAGTCAAAGTTTGGTTGATTGTTTGTTTGTTTGTTTGATTACCCTACTTAAGTTGTTTGTTTGATTACCCTACTTAAGGTTAGTTTTGTTTATATGATGCCAGATGGAAACCACCCTTGACAGCAACAAACAAAGACAGGACAGAAGGAAAAATAACAGGACAATCACAAGTTGCAATACCACATCATCACAAACAGATCAGCTTCATGTTGCTATGGCACCCAGAGCACTAGGGAAATATGAAGCTCCCTCCCGACCCTCGCCAGAAGACAAGAAGCTGAATTGAATTGGTAAATAAAAAAGGTCAGAATTACATAAGAAAGTTGAAAAAGACTGCATTGTCTTACAATGTCAAAGGATATATCATGAGAAACAACTAAAATTTTTGACTTTGTTGCAAATCCAGTTTCATCATTTTCCACATGCAACAAGTCTTGCGTAATCTTCAACAGTGTATCTGTGGATGTCTGAAACAAACGGAATCGAAAGTCAATTTCTTCCTTTTGTAAGCTTAAATGTACATGTTATTCGTTTTGATGTTATAGAAAAATGAACTTCCAATCTGGAATTACTTTTCTTTCAAGCTTTTGTCTTCCAAGCACAAGCCTTGAAGTTAACACTCTAAACACATATTAAAACATGAAAGCGACAATGAAAACCAGCTTACCATAAATTTTAGTTACCACTTACCTCAATGACATGGACTGTGTATTTGTGATACACCAGTAATAATCCAGTAATGGGTTCAGTCTGGTATGCATTCTGTAATTCCTTGAATAGTCTCTTATAGTAGTCTATAATACAAAATATAAGATTACGTAATAGAGAATTTTATTTTGCAACCAAGTAATGTAACAACAACTTTACATTATACTAAATACTGAGTACAGTGTACTTAACTATAAACTACAATACTTTGAAAAGACACCAATAAAGACCAAAAGAAGTTTTATTTATTTGTCTTCAGGTATCGAGCTTCTATAAAAATGAGTGAATCTACCAGATGATCTGAAGCCTGCAATAATTTTAATAAAGGAGAGCACTTAATGTATCGTTAATTATAAATCCAAAAATTAAAACTAACCATAGGCCTAACTAGAATATAACATTGAGATTTTATGTTGCAATAAGTCCCTGCCTTGTGTTAGCCACAATGGCCCTATGTGTGATTTTTGAATTATTATATATTTCAAGTTGCCAGACAAAAAATACTATAAACACTTTTCAGACTATTCTGAGAAATGTCTTGTTATCTTTATGATTTATCTACTCTTTTTGACAAATTTTTTGGAAAACATCTAGTAGGCCTACCAATATTTTTTAAAATGATACCTTGATTAACTGTCACTGCTGATTGTTTTATTTTCCTGGCATTTAACATAAAATCAGGTATTTGATTTTTACAGTGCAGCGTTTATATGCCATCTATAACGTACGAGATATGGTAGGCCTAGGCGTCTAGGTATACGCTCTACAGGTTTAGATATAGCCAAGCTGTATCTACGGACGTAAATAAAAAGTAATGCTATTTGTTTGATACATACTTCCAATCTCGTCAGCATTTCTGGCGTAATTTCGGAGCTTAGAGATACAGACATATCGGTGTATCAAATTCTTCTGAAAACAATAAAACAACAATTATTAATAAAACTAATTTCCATGCAACACTTCGGACTTAAAATGGAAAGCACGTTTTCGACTAGCACAATGAATAGGGCTAATTCCTACGACGGAGGAATTAGACCTAAACATTGTGCTAATTTTCGACCCACACAAGGATGTTGAGAAAGTTAACAGACTGTTCACAGTAACGCCCGTTCAAGTTTAATTAAATACTGGACACAAAAAATTAACCTTGTTTAAAGCTTTGTTCCTTTCTTCTGCTGTGCTGAAAAGATTTGGTATCCTTCTGTCGATTTCCTCATCGAAATCCTCATCATCAAAATCATCATATAAATCGGAAGCCATCTTTTTGTTGCCATAACAACAGAAGAATCTCAGGAACATTCCAAAATTCAAATTGTGACGAAACACGGAAACACTAGCATTTCATGAAAATTAGTTTTTAGTATTATAATTTAAATATGTAAAACATTTTCTTTCTATACTATAAAACATATTAATTATTTTACAATAGTTCCTAGTATAAACTTTAAAATTATTTATTTTATGAAAAGGGCCGTCGATATTTATACAAAATCTCGACAAAAGAGAGAATAATTTAATCTCTATTTTAAAATGGTCTTTTGTTATGTCCTAATTAAATGAGATTTTATCTACCGCTATGCTACTATTTTGCCGTAATCTAATGGGAAATTAAATAATATCAATTAAATGCCCTAACTGGTGCATGCAGCCTCTCGGAGCTCTAAAAGAACCAGACTCCGATCAGTTGGTCTGTTCTACATTGGCCTGCTTAAAAATGACATGGTTCCATACAATAATAATATACGTATACTAATTATGTCTTAAGTGTACCGTTATATAATGACAAAAGACCTACATGTAGCTAGACCTATAGGGGAGAGCGGGGCACATTGCATCACATTTTAGTTGAAACACGGTATGTAAGCCAATTAGTCCATCAGAAAGTCCACATCACTACAGTACCGTGAATTCGGACTTGGGGTGAATTCGGCCAGAGACGTTGGTAAAAAGATACATGTTGCAAAATGTATCAATGAATGCAATAGTTCCATACACCTCTCTCATAAAACTTTTCATCACGCGAATGCCCCAATGTTGTGTCATTGTCACATGATTATGGCTACAGAAAGCATGCTGATCGAGGTGCCGAAAACAAGCGGTTTTTGTTTTCGCTAATTTACAACTTCGCCATATATAACTCTGTCACCACACTGGTATACGTTACGTCATCTAAGTCAGTATTTCGTATGAATTTAAGCATATACTTAATCGGGAATCTACATAAACTTGGCTTCATATAATTGGATGTTATATTCCAAAAATTTAAACAATCTTTTTACTCGAGGCAT
>JARFOD010032631.1:0-10552 GCA_031763545.1 Mopalia muscosa
GATCAAGTAAAATGGCCGTCATGTGAGCCTAAAACAGTTTGTGGCATTCATCAATGAGTTGTCAGCTTGTCGAACATTAGATCGGACAAAGTTTCCTCAGACTTGAAGCTTCGCTGGAAGATAACCTGTGGGTGTTCCCACGTCTAAAAGATGCAAGGCTTAGAGTTATTCCGGAAGGGCAAGATTCCAAAGTCATTGGGGTCGTTTTGATATAACACCCTGAAAAACCATATTTGATGGCGAATAGCCAATGCCACGAAACACTGGTCGATATACAAAAAAAGATAACACTGGTCGATATACAAAAAAAGATAATTCAGACCGAATATTCCAAGAAATAAAATGGACTTAAATGAGACGCAAGAAATAATGAGACAAAAATCGGACAATGTCCGCTTTATAGACTCACACGGTATATATTCTTTCTATGCAAAAACAATAAACGATGGTAAATAGCCCAGGATCGCAAGCCATCCTTATTCATGAAATAAAAAATAGACTCACACGGTATATATTCTTTCCATGCAAGTCAATAAACGATGGTAAATAGATCTGGATCGCAAGCCATTCTTATTCATGAAATAACGTACGTATCCTATCAAATGTTTTTTCTTACACAAACAAGTTAAGGAAGGAATAATATTTTTTTAAATAACCAATGGTATGCAAAAGTCTATAAAGTCTCCTAATTTTATGAAATCTGTCATTGCACGAATGCTTAAGTTTGCCCCAACAAACAGTCATTTGGACATTCAAATTTGTTATTCGGTCTTGCCTTAACGTCAAGCGAAGTCCGTAATTTTCTGGCCACAAAATTGTATTTGGACATGGCCTACATTCTTAGAAATAGTGATTCATGTGGGGTTCTCTAGAAAATACATTCTTAGAAATAACGGTTCATTGTGGGGTTCTCTAGAAAACACATTCTTAGAAATAACGGTTCATTGTGGGGTTCTCTAGAAAATACATTCGTAGAAATAACGGTTCATTGTGGGGTTCTCTAGAAAATACATTCTTAGAAATAACGGTTCATTGTGGGGTTCTCCAGAAAAGAGGATGGATCTAAACGGAACCTTAACGACAAAACCGGTTCTTTGATTAAAGAAGAAAGGGAGAAATGCATGGAACTGGTTCTGCGAGGATCCATATACAACCATACAGGGTTCCACCACAATCATAACTGAAGAACCTTTAACGGTTCCATTAGAGCAATATTTTTCTAAGATTAAAGTGTGAAACAAAGAACGAAGCTTTCTAATAAACACATATATGTACTTTTATTCGGACATCTCTATTATCAGAGGAACGGTTCTTGTTGGGTCTTCACTAACAAAGCCTCAAATTACATTCCAATGGCGTCTTTCCAAAATATACATTTATTCTGATCTGAGCCAAGTGAATTCTACACAAGGTTTTGCGTAATAAAAAAGACCAATGCTATAAAAACAGAATATACCATTCGCCCAAACTTTGTTAGTTCTACGGAATCGTTGTATGGAATGTAGATCGTTCAGCCCGCCAATGGTGGTCGAAAGAGTTGTTGAGTTGTTCTGAAAACTGGGACACTAAATTACATTGCGTCAAATTTTGTTGTCCATGTGATTACCAAATATTTCTTTCCGGATTATGATTCGGCATTGCTTATCAGCATAATATAATATTTGGATTTGTGTCGACAGGATAAAACACATGCGTATAGGGTAAGTCAATGTTAGGTTAAATCCCTAAATATTCAAACTCATCCTACGGGTAGTTCAAGAAATTGCTGCCCTTTCTGGTCCCCCAGACATTATTTCTCATTTGGACTATTTAATGTTGTAGGAAGTTCAACCTGAACTATTCATGTGTGTGTGTGCTTCATTTTTTTTTTAATATAAATCTTTTTTTTTATAACATAAATCAGTGGAACATAAAAATGTAAACCTACGATTTATTTTACTGTTGCACTCTTGTAAAAGTCTGACAATTCAATATTGTTTATGCGCAATTTTTCTATATTAAAATCTATTCAAATAAGAAAATGTTATCCTAAAATGAAGGAAATGATGAGAATACAGTGAAATTTAAAATATTGCATGTTCAATTTATAAAAATATTAAATTTTTACTCAAGACAAAAATAACTTTCTCATAACGGCATGTTTTATTTTATGTATACTGTCTCTGTATGCGCGCTACCTCTCTTAAAAGCGTGGTTTTCGATAGTGTCCTGTACTTCAGTTATGCATTCAACAAGCGATCTTTATAGTCTGACAATTTTTCGAGTGAGTTTCAATCTGCAAAATTTTCTGAAATAAAATCTACACGAATAAGAAAATGTCATCCGAAAATAACGAAAATATTGAGAATACATTAGCTTTAATCACAAAATATTACATGTTCATTTTATAAAAAAGATTTCGTTTACAGAGACAAAAAAAGTTTCCTCAAATTGGCCCGTTTTTTTTATTTGGATGAATTTCTCGTACAGTCTATTATACAGATCTATGCGCCCTACACCTCTCTTAAAATTGAAGCGCAGTCTTCGTGTCTTGTACTTCAGTAATATATTCGACAGGCGACCTTCAATCAAAATAATGCAAATGAAATTGTTCTTCAGTTAGACTATTATTGGTTTAATCAAACTAAAGCCATTTATCTGGCAATATCTTTAATAGAACATACTTTGTAAGATATTAATCTATAATTTTCTGGTTATAAAACTAGAATGCCGTTTATAATAAACTTAACACGCATGACTTGAATCCATGAACAAGGCTTATCATGTTAATGTAAAGGTTTTCTGGTTAAAACGGTACAATTATTGGACGTCGCAACAGATCGGGGCAACTGGAAGCGCCAAGAAAACAGGAACCGGTAGGGTAACAGGAAGCGCCAAGAAAAATAGAAACAGCTAGGGAAAAATGAACCGTCCACCAACCATCCACAGCATAAATAGGCATTAATCGATTTTTTATCTTTTGAAAAGCATAACTGCGTTTCTTAAAACATTAGACTTTTTTAATTTCTATCCGATTGTCAAAGAACGGCTAAGATAAACGTTTAAGTTGTCTTTTACATTAATATCCAACATGCACCAGTCTATAGTGGAGAAAATCTACGATTAAATAAAATTAGAAAGACAGTTGTGGAATTACAATACCTACAAACCCCAAATCAGGTGCCATTTCTTAAAAATACAAATAAGAGAATATAAACAAATCCCAATCGGTGTTTCATAATTACAGTATTGAGTTTTAACAGGTACTATATCCTTCGATCGGTAAGAAGATTGTCATCAGATGGCCAAATTCATTGCCATGTAAAATTCCGAGAGAGTTGTGGACATTTAAGTAACATGTTTTTAATTGAATAATTATAATGTGGACTTCAGTATAAAATGTCATTTTATGTTTAAACAAATGTAATCGTTTTTCCCATTTTCTAAAAACAGTGGACAGCTTCCTGGCTGAATCTGCTGAACAATTTTAAAGCGCGTTTGAGATCAACTCAAGCCATAGAATTGAAGCTACTAGTATTTCAATACTACCTGAACCCTAATCCAAGAATCTAGGTTTGCTTGTTTGTTTATTTGATGCTTAAAGGAGAAGACCATCCAAAACACATATTCTATAAATAAGTAAAACGTTTTGTGTGTAACACAATACATTAATTTCCATTTTCATAACCTGATCGTGACTCTGGTTATCATTCATTAAAGAGGATCACAAGGCCCAGTTGAGTCATCAAATCCTGTGCAAATTTTGAACTATCCAATGATAGATCAGTGTAGTCTGCTGTACACAGGATTTGATGACTCAACTGGGCTTTGTCATCCTTTTTAATGGATGATAACCAGAATAACGATCAGATTATGAAAATGGAAATTACACACAAAAAGTTTTACTTATTTATAGAATATGGTTTTTGTGTGGTCCTCCCCATTAATAATGGCGGAAATAAATGAGCGATGGCCTGACATGGCTTACTAGAGTTGTCTTAGTCTCGTCCATTATAAAAACTCGCGCGAGAATACGGTTGCTGTATTCAAAGCATAGCAATCGCTGATCTATAAAGTCCTTATGCAAAACTTTAACTTTCCTCTGTATTTTTTTGTTGTAAAAAGAAGCCCTGCGAAGACGGAGTACTGGTTCCAGTTCCATAAAAACAAACTGAAAACTTAAGTTTAAGTCCAGCCAAAATAGAATCATTGCGTGTTTGTAAAAGCTTGTTTTCCACTTTGAAATTTTCAATACCATTTGTGAATGATCGACAGGTAGTCTCGAAACAATAGCAATTCAAAGTAGAAAATAAAGTGCTCATGAGCAATTTCCTTCTTTTTAGCCTGTTCAACGAACAATTTGAAAATGCCCAGTACAATTTAAATCCAAACAACGAATTTGCATTCATTACGGCAACAGTAAGGTTAAAATACACGCAGATTACCTTTGCCCTAATACTATCAGGTCAAAGGTGAAGAATCGTTATTAAGCTAAATATGTTTTTATTATTGCCATGACTGGTGCAAAAGCTAAATCTTATAAGGCGAGTGTAACCGATGACTCTGAGCCTTCGTCATAGATTTCTGTCTTCTTTTGGTAAAAATAAACTTTGAGGAAGATTGCGTATCACGGAAAGGCATGTCAAAGGCAGAAGACAGTTTTCATGGATCCCTGTCCGGATCAGCTTTTTAGCTTGTTGTTGAACACTTCTAGCGTTCAAGTATCGTGGCCTTTATAGACCCTTGTACTTTAAACCGAAACAGACGAAAATTGGCAAACGACAGGGTCGTCTAATATAACTGAATTCTACTTCCTTTTTCGTGTTTTACTTCCGGTTACTGAATATGCAAAGTATCCATTCAAAGGTTAAGGAACTCTAATCTAATAAATTTCTGTTCATTTCATATTAGCGCCCTTTGCAAACAATTCTAGACCCAGACTTTCATTAGCTCTTAAGGACATTTAAAATCACATGAATAACCTTTTGGCACCAAGCCGTTTAAAATGATTCATTCTGCATTAAGAATTAAAGTATGTAAAATTGAACTTTAACGGCGAAATGTGACCCCTCAAATATCAATAATTGCCCACCTTACCTACCGAAGAAGAGCTGGGCTTTGAAAGTTTACTAAATGGATGTGTGACCGACGTAACAGTGTCAATTACATAAAAGGAGGTTTCCAATAACTTGGCCTACATACGGTGGCGAAAATGTAGAAACAATAGTTTTACATGATTTTTCTTTTCACCAAATACTAATACAAAACCGTTATACTAGTGAAATATCGTAATTGATGGCAAGGACATCATGGCTTTTGGATACCACCAATCATAATCGAGCACACGGAATTGGGTCATAACATACAAATTAAGTCTAATACTGCTTTGTGTCATCGAGTTTGTGAGCCTAGAGACCAGATGTGTTCCGATGGTGTGAAAGTAATCTCCAAAGAATAATAAAAAAAACACTGCTTCATGGAAAGGCCTTAATAAAGTAAATGTGTATATGATTTCTCTTGAGATGTCTGGATGTTACCCATAGCAAGATCTATTGCAAACCTGTCTCTATGATTGTATATGGAACATGGATCGGGTCATCGATTTAAAGAAAACAACATGCCTTAGTGGGATTACATTTTTGATTGATTGATTATTGCTTTACGCCACATTCAGCTGCTACGCTGTGGCGAGAACTTGAACACATTTACAATTCTACGGATTTATTATTTCTAAAAAACTATTTTTGGGGTTTTTTTTGTGTGCTTTTTTGATGTTGTTTTGAGGGGTTTTTTGTGAGTGTGTGTTTTTTAAATAATAATGACACAAAGAGCAACAGAACGAACTGAAAATAACACATACAACTGTCAACATATCAAAGTCTTGTTTTTTAAAATTTTTGTATGTTTTATTTTGGATATTAACAATCCTACTTATGGTTAAAACTGTCCATTTCAATTATTTACAATGAATCATAAGAATCCAATTTTATGAAACACATCGATGCATTTAAAGAACCGGATAACATCTCCAGGATTGCTTTTTAGAAGTATACTTATCTTTTTCACTTAGCAAGTTTTACACGCTAACAAACATCAGAAGCAGAGGCAAGGCGCCATTTAGTGTAAGATAATTGTGCATCCAAATTTAGAAAAACCCTGTGTTAAGCGATATGGTTTGAACCTTGTTCATGTCACCTGTTTCACTATTATTATTGTTATTATTATAAATTATTATGATGCTATGGAAACCCGAGATTTGATTGGAATGACCCCCTTTTAAATAGGAATGTACTTTAGTTACAGCCAAATGTGTTTCCAAAATTTGGCAATCCTGTGTTAAGCCGTGGGGGTTTTGTCGTATTCACGTCGTCTGTAATACCATTACTATTATTATTATGTATCAGTATGTTTCCTTGGAAACCAGAAATTTTATTGGAATGGCTCAATTTTAAATAGCAATGCAGTTAAGTATAAACACAACGAATTAGCAAAATTTGAAAACCCAGTGTTAAGTGGAATTGTGCCTATCTTGCCCATGGCCTCTATACGGACGGACTGACAGACGTAGTCTACGTCGTATGTACATAATACGCCGATGTGATAAAAACCACTATGTACCATGAGGAAGTTAGCTGGAACTCCCCAAACCTTCTGACGGATGTTTATTTTGGATGGTAGAGTTTTGTTGTTGGAGCGGCAGTTAACTAGTGTCACGACTAACACGGTCTATTAAACTGAAAGCCGACATTAGAACCCATGTTTACTTTGAGTTTATATATAATTTGTGTCCGAGTCGACTTGTCGCTCGTTGGGATAGCACTAATGCCTTGTTGTGTGCAAAGATCCGCACTAAAAGCCTACAGTTATACGGCCCAGCGAACTCCTACTTCTCCGAGAGGCGTAAAAGCCTTGGCGCTGAAAGAATGGGGCTTCATGGCATTGTGGACTCATTGTATAAGTCCGAATTCATCAGGGAGGTATTGACTGGCAAAGATTACAATCAGCCGCTGTAGACTAGAGATCTCCGCCTGGATTTCCCTTTCAGTATCGTAGTGGGTTTTAAATTTTGGTTGTCTAAGATTTCGCCAGTGGTACTTAGCAGACGTTTCTGGTATCATACTGCTCACAAGCAAATGTTTATAAAGAGAAAGACCTATGTTTTTTAGAGGGTGGAGGTTTTGTTAAAGCTTTTATGTCTAGGATGGATTTTGCGGATAAGCCCAATGTGTTAATTGGCAACAGCTAGAGACCTAGTCTTAAAAGTTTCTATCAGCCTACACATGAAACTCGTCCACCTGAAAAATCATCCAATCAAAATTAAAAAAGGGTAAAGAGGAACGAGAGTCAAATTGAGATATTAATTTGAAGGTCTGATTAGGTCAACATTAAATTATAACGAACTCTTTCTGCTGACATTTTTTTCACAACCCTTAGTCCGATTATGGACAAAGTGCATATCACTTTTTTTACCTAGTGTAAAACTAATACGCCGTGTATTCTAAAGAAATCTTATTACTTAAGAATGCAATTGTAGTTCCAATATAGCGAAGAAAGAGGACTTCAAATTTCGTTTAGGCGCAATTTGTGATCAGGTATCCGACAACATTATCACCAGTGCTGAGGTCTAATATGAGACAATTGTTGCCGGCTAAACGATTCCAATTAGTCTGCATAGTGAAGCTCTTATAATAACCGTACTATACTGGTTACTCCATTCGACTGGATGTCGTCTTGTAGGCGTGAATATCCCAGCCACTAAAATCGTAGAGCTGAACGGACAGCTGAGCTCAGATAGAATGTGTAAAGCCATCTGAATGATATTGACGGGTAGAAAGAACGGTCCACGGCAGTTGATCTTCAAACTCCATCTGGCATTCTGTGCACCTGAGCTCAGTCGGTGTTCTCTTCGATGCTTGATGATGGTTTGGCATGCCCGATGTGCCAAAGATAAATGTGAACAGCTATAGTTGAGTAAGGTCGATTTGATGCCTTGGTATAAAGGCATTGCCTTAAAGAAGCGTTTCGCTACCATTACCAGTACTTCGATCAGGAATAGTATTAGTCTGTGTGTTTAGTCAATACGAATGAGTTTGACTGATACTGACAAATCGGAAAGGAATTGCTATCAATTAAGTGAGCGTTTGTTGACAGTCGGATGTAACCTGTATTTGAAGTTCTCTCAAGAGCAAACCAGACTCTCGAGATGAATGCCCAATTCAATAAAAACAAGCAAACGAGCCAGGAGGCTTAAAGGCTTGTTGTTTTATTTGAGTGCTTAAGGAATAAACCAATAATTCATGGAGATTCAACGGGATTTTTTTCTACATTTGTAAGTACTAATCACATTTTTTAAAAAGGTTGCGACATTATTGTTATAACAAAAAATCGTTTCTATGGACAGAATATTCGCTGGCTTAAGCCCAAGCTGATCACTTGTTTTCTTCAAGTTTATTAATCACTTAGTTTTTGTGATTAAGTTAGATTAAAGGATTATCCTAATGATGTAATGTGTAGTTCAACTAATGTATTAACTCCCTCCATTCGTCCAGGTAGTCTGAAGCCTTTAAACACCATAAAATTGCTAGAATATACATCATAGATAATGTTCTACAAATCTAACCTTGGACCTGTTAAACAATTACAGTCATAAGGTGTGTTAATGGTTCGGCCACCTTGATAGCTGTATAGCAATGTCCGCGAAATTCACTTTGCTCATGGCATAGTGAAAGTCTTTGCGTCTCTTTTATATCAAAAGAGAGCAGGCTTACTCTATTCCAAACTTGTTCTAAACTCCCTTAAGAATTTTTTTTTTTACATTTTTAAATGCCTCGAAACCGGTCTGTGGTCAGTGTTTTCACGGATATGTACATGTATGGTACCAATTTTATGTTGATTCAGCACTATAATAGGCAGGTTTGTTTTTTGTTTGACTGAGGTTTAACGCCGTACTTGGGTTATTTGGCCCATATAGTGCGAGTCTAATTAGTAGATGAAACCACCCTAGAAACCAACGGCAACAAACAAAGACAAGACAGAAAAATCGGACAATCTCAGAACGTAATACAAAGACATCACAAACAGGTCGGCTTCGTGTCGTATTGACCCTTAGCTCTGAGAGTACCATGATAAAGTCTTGTAACTTACACTTAATCAGGGCCGATTCCTCGTAGTATCACTTTAATTTGGTGGGCCGAAGTAAGACAAGAGCCAGTGGAAAACCCGAAGGACCGCGATTTCTGATTAACTGTTCCCTGGTATGACCTGCTGGTTAAGTTTTTGTGACCAGCCGCAGGTACGGACCAATTTACAAAAGTCCAAAGTGGACGTTTAAAAAATGTTGTCCGCTGTGTAATGAACTTGCATAAAAATTTAGTAAACGAAAAGAACGCCATGCCTCGTTGGGAGGCAGTCGCGTCATTAGTCCCATTGTAGTCAAAATGAAGTAAACTAAATAAAGGATTCGATTCAATTAACCGCTGATTTCAGTTGATGTTTGACCTCGACAATTCAAGTTTTCCGTCCACACATATGTACCGGTACAGTAATAAATGTCCCTTTGACTAACTGTATTACAAGTCAGTCTGATCACGCTTTTAAAACAATAATAACTTGTGTATTATTAAGTAGAGAAAGATATTTCCGCTTCGGACCACATGGCTCTGGTTAGCAAGGACTGTCTGTATCTATTAGATGTATTGTATTATATTATGTTTTGTGAAGCACATATATTAAAACCATTGGTAGTTAATATTGTGAAATGCATTCCCACCCATTGTAGGTCTAAGTTAAATAAACCTTTGACAAGTTTTCAAAAATGTCCTAAAGGCGATATTCTCGTATTTTCGCAGACAAATGTCCAACTGAAGTCGGTTCCAATTCAGAACCCACGGTTTGGTTGACAAAGCATACAAAAAACATAACTGAGAGCAAAACCGGAGACTGATAACGGATTCTCATTTTTCTTTCTTTCTTTTCTTCTTTCGTTTTCCTATTTCACGTGTTGTATAAGGACTGGATCAAGCCAAAAGCATGCCTTCATGTACAGACATAAAAAGGTTTGATTACACATAATAGCTGTAACGCCAGCAGTGTAATGGATCGGGTAGTATTAGACAACACGGAGATGTTTAACGAAGAAGTAATGCTTTCGTTAGATAATGTACCCTAGGGAAATACCTCTATTATTGTTAAAATTTGTTAATCGCCGATTTTTATTAAATACCTCAAAAACTGAATTTGGATTGAATGTAGTGAATTTAAAAAAAAAACAACGGTTTTTTATTTTAAAGGGTACCGAAGTTTAGATTAAACACCGTCATCAGCAATAAGATTCGTTAAAGACCCCAGGAGAGTACAAGCATTTCCTTATGTTGGTTTTACTTGTCGAATTTGCGAGAAAAGATACCCGATGTTCCCTCCACTATAGATAGGTTACCCACAGACTGTAAAGTGGTAGGGCTAACTGGAACGGATGTCTTCAAGCTGGATCAAAGTGCCTGGTATGTTGTACATCGCATATAACACACGTGATCCACACTTTGGTAGCTTGGTTGTAAGGTGTTTATGTATAAGT